>CM067360.1:124875382-124967882 GCA_034401795.1 Chaetoderma sp. LZ-2023a
CAAGCCACCTACAAACACTTTATTCTCTTTTCCACCTGGTGTCTTCTTACTCTGCTACAATAAAAACAGATACATGTGTACTCATGTCTAAACTAGGCCTGTTCTAGTAATTCTGTCTTATTATCTCCATGCAAATAACGAGTTAACTGATATGGACCGTTACTACATGTAGATTAACCAGCACAGTGGCCAGTAACTGATATATAAATTGGTGTGATTTGGAAAATTGCTGTAATACGACAATTCTAAGTTCTATTTATAAATTGCCATGATTCTTTTACAAAAGGAAACAAATGTAGCTTGTGTTTGGAATCTTACATTTAAATTCTGCAACCCACGATCACGTAGGACTCGGACATGTCTGAAATATTGAGCTAACAAATTAGAAACTAGGGCTCAAAATCTAATAGAAACCTATGAAACTAAGTAATATCTACCAAATCCTCAGTCATGAAAATAGACATTTCAGAGGTCTGCAACTACCTCCAGTGCACACCCCCCACCCCACTACGAATACAACTGTTTTGAGCGCATCAGACACACATCCTCGATTAAAAACACAAGCATAAGTCTGACAATTCTTGTGCACGAATCACACTATTTTAGGGTGTCCTTTGGCCGACTTTGCACCTTGTAAGTCCCTTTATTATTGAATCTGTCTAGCAAACTGGGTGAGATCAGAACTCTAGTAATTTATTTGTTACTAGCCCAAGTGTCCGAGATATCATTTCAGTTGGCTAGTGATTTATCCATGTTAATTTTAAGTTTGGTTGCATAGTTAGTGTTAAAGACTTACCCGTTGAGCCGCTGCTACTTTCTTGTTACATGCCTTTGCATCAACCTAATTAACAAAAGAAAATTAGGCTTGCGCGATAACGCGTTTAAATAAAAAATCGCGATTATTTTTTAAATCGTGAATTTTTATGATTAAAAATTAAATAATCGAATAATTCTACAACATAAAATATTTCAAAACCTACCTTTTAATTATTCTTTATTGCGATTGGGCACGGAAATTTACATTTTGCTCAGCGAATGCATGCCCATTTGCAAGCCAAGAGATTATTTCTGAAAATGTATACCTGGAATGACTGGCTCGAGAATCGAGCCAGTCATTCCAGTGATACATTTTCAAAAATAATCTCTTGGCCTGCAAATTGACCTTTCTCAACATCTTTGCAGCTTTCGTCATTGATATGCTTTTTTGCTGCTATAGCTGGGTAATTTGTACTCAAGCTGATTAATCGAGTAATCACGATCATTATTAAATAATCGATCGTGACTACTGAAGGCAATAATCGCGCAAACCTAAAGAAAATGCTGCTTTATGCATTGATCAGAGCAGTGGGTAACAATGTCAGTTAGCGATACATTGATAGTCTAAACCTGACAATGATACTATACATATATCTTACACCAAAACAATATACACCAATTACATAACTTAAATGTTTAGACATTTCAAAAACTTATAATCCATAATTCAACCGTGATGAACAATTTTCATAGGCAGTAGCGCTTTCACTTTTCAGCAAGATTGTTGTCAGTATTATATAAATAAAAGGCAATTGATAATGGTTAGGAATGCAGTTTAGCAATGTGAGTTTAGTGGCCACCGGGGACCCAATCTAAACCTGCCTTCTGGAATCTATTGCCGCAGGCATGGCGGGAATTTGCGCGACTAGCGAGATTTCGTGTTTGTTGACATTTTTTATGGGAAAATGTCCGTTGGGAGAATTACAATTGCTGATATTTTAATTGTCCATGTACCGTGTACTTTTTTCAATAGTGAGAAGACAAAATATGGAATTTTCCAGTTTTCCAACCTTGGAAGTGTTTTTCCAGACTTCCATACCTGTGTACGAACCCTGATGAAAAGTAGGTCACACACACAAATTTGGCTAAAGAAAAAAATTTGTAGCCTCATATTTATCCGTAGCACACTGATGTCAATATGATATCTTTTACAGTATCCATACAAAAGAAACTAGTGTACATTTTTCAACGATTTTGGTGGAAGATGTTGCTGTCTATGATAGCACCATCTTCCACCAAATTTGTTGAAAAATTAATACCAGTTCATCTTTTAATTTAATTTGAAAATTAAAATTTTTGGCTTCAGAATGATAAGGGTGGAATAAATATGATGGAACCTTAGGTTGAAAGAGTTACGTTTAACTTTCCTTGAACATTGCATCATGTACATGACTGATGGGAAAAACATGCCGAGTTTCAGTCCTTGACATTCAGACAATTTTGCCTCATGTATTTAGACCTGCAATTTTATTCAACGGCAAATTAAGTTCACCACAGCTTTTACAAGGCGTTGCCAAAATTCGCCACATCTCAATCTCATGGCAAAAATCCAGGAGACGTTAATATTTCGAAATTAATATGACTGGAAGCCATTGCTGCCTTAGGCAGCAGCATCAGCTAGTTATGTTAATTTCAAATAGTCAACAGATATGTGCTATGTCTCGCAAAGAATTTACTATTTCAAGGATTTGTCGTTGAAAGGGTTAAACTTACATGTCTGCCATCGACTATATGTGGCCCACCCGCTAAAACCATTTCAACACTGTCACTGTCTCTGAATGTGAGAAAGCCGAATCCTCGAGAATTGCCGGTCTCTGCATTACGCATTACAATACAGTCTGTAACCTCGCCAAATTTGGAGAAGGATTCCTTGAGTGTATCTGTTAAAGAAATTTTTTAAAGAACATATGTTTAATATTGACATAATAGCAAAAGCTACTGAGTTGGAAAATACAGAGTGTGGACGTAGCAATTAACCAATAAAATTTAAACATGCCTGGCAATAAAGTTCCTGATATCTATAGCTAGTCGTGTTAGACAGGGTTTGTACACCTTTCAGTACTTTCAGTATTTCAAATTCCATGACTTTTCCATGACTAAAATTTACAAAATCCAATATCTATGTCAGACAGTTAAATTTGTTTCAAGACGGTTAACAGCATGTCGTGAATTATAGGGAATGTACTATAATGTACTAAATTTATTTATACAGGGGGAAGGCTCAACATTTCACAAATTCCAGTATATTTTTAATAAAATTGGAGATTCTCATCCAAAAAATTGACGAATAAAAATACTAAATGGAAGTTCCAGAGCCTATGAACATAGGATCCTTTCAGCCTAACTTAGTTAAAACACTCAAAATGCAAGAAGCAATTTGACAATTTCCAGTAAATTGATGCAAAAAATTGACGAATCAACATTCTGAATGTAAGTTCTGGAGCCCAGTCCTCAGAATAAAATCATTAGGTTAAAATCTGGCCATTGGTTATGGAGTACATGTAGCATTTAAAAGCAAAAGTTGACGGGCGGCAGTAGATGGTCGCCTTGGCATAAGCCTGGTGAGCTAATAATATCTTGACAAGATTATTATATTTTTTTTCATTGTAATCACATAAATAAATGTACCACTATCTTCCTTAGATAAATGGATTTATATCTTGCTGTTGAGTATTTTGAAAACTATTTTGACTGGAATCTGTTGCTACTGGTCAGTCAAATTAGTTACAGAATATGCATATTCATTACATCATAAAGAATATGTCATTTCGTGTCTCAGTGTCTGCAAAGGTTAAAAGCTTAAGACTGCTGAATGAATGGAATATTCCGTTGAATATTGTGTAAATAATTTGACTGTCAACAACAGGTTCCAGTCAAAATAGTTTCAAATTATTTAACAGCAAGATATAAATTCACTTGATCAAAGTAGAGTAGTGAGGTACATGTAGTCAATCAGTGATTATAAATGATACACTGTATGCTGGCTGGCTACCCATATAATATAGCATAATAGACCAGTCCTTTTATCAAGTTCAACGCCTACCGTAACAAGAACAGGTCTTGGCCGTGTGACAGGGATCAGCACATTTCACAAATAAATTAAAATGTATCCAAAACATAAACGGAAATTCTATTTTGTTTAGAAAACATGGTAAGACAAGAGGCCCAAGGGGCCTGTGTCCTTCACCTGGAGCACCATCAATTTTTGTTAAACAGGCGGTTTAACAGTCTTTTAAATGAGTTTGTGGACATTTTTGCAAGTGCACCATGGCCGCCAAACACACTACATTTTGATTGGCCAACGGCGCCCATGTTTTTTTCATGGATCAACTTCCTTTGAACAAATATTAATGGCCCAAATTTCGGCCTGATCCCTTCAGTGGTTCTGGAGGAATCATTTTCGTGAAAACTAGGTCATCCAAGAGTGTCGCCGAACCATTTTGTCAATCAATTCCTCTTGAGCAAACTAGGCCTACCTCTTGGCTTAGATGAAGATTTCCCTAAGTGGTTTCCGTGAAGATTTTTAGACATTTCCTGAAATCGGCCAAAATCCAAAATGACCGCTGGGCAAATTGGCCGATCAGGTTCATTTGGACAAACTTGGATCCTTATGCCCTAAGGATGCTTCCTGCCAAATATAATTTAAATCGGCCTGGTAGTTCTCGAGAAGACATTCTAAATTTCCCATTGCTTTAGCATGGGAGCTTTTGACGAGAAAATTATCCAAGATGGCCACCAAACCATTTATCCGACAGTTTCAAAAATTGCAAATTTGAGCTCAGAATACCCAAAAACATATATAGAACCAATTTTGGCCTCAAAATCCATCAATCGGTCAATCAAGTTGTCTTGAACAAACGTGGCTGTTTTTGCCTAGATGAGGTTTCATAAGTTATGAATCGATTCCCCCAAGCCGTTTCAGAGAACGATTTTAAGACATTTCCTAAAATCGGCCGAAATCCAAAATGGCCGCCGGTCAAATTAGCCGATCGGTTTCATTTGAACAAACTTGGATCCCTAAGTCCTAATATTATTTTCAGGCATTCACGCTGAACCACTGCCGGATTTCTAAGTAGGAACCCTCGAGGCGCAACTTTAATTCTGACGCGACTTTCTTAGTGTAAGCGTTATCTGATGACTTGTATATTATATATTGATATATCAGCTAGCCACAGATACCAAATTTAATAAACATAAAAATTATATTGAACTTACGCAGTTATGGATTAAACTAAAAACACACGATTTCTATGTCAAATGTAAACAAAGGCGCTCGCTCTATGACGCGCCTTCATCCGATGTCACCATAAGGCTACAGTTGGGTTTTGCAAATTTGATAACATCATTCAATCTTAATTTTGATATTTTCGGAAAACTTAGCTAGTTTTCACGAAAAAACTTTTGTATGTGATTTCTATCATAGGTTTCCTAAGTAATTTCACTAAGTAAGTATGTGACATTTTAGGGGCCCTTTAATCCATTGAGACCTCTAGGAGTTGCCTTGACAAGAAATGATTGCCAGAGATAGATGGATGGACTGACATACATTTTGGACACATGGATGGACATACAGGTATACGGATAGCACATGATACTGATAATGTAGACAAAATTTTAAGTTAATCCATTGACACCTCTAGTAGGAGTTGCGTTGGCAAGAAATGATTCTCAGAGATGGATGGATGGACTGACAGACGGACATACATACATTTTGGACAGATGGATGTACAGGTATACGGATAGCACATGCACACCTTCATGTGGTAATGATAACACGTACCAATTTTCGGGGCTAAACTGTAGGAGCTGCATTGACAAGAAATGATTGGCAATGCAGTTTATGTATCGGCTTTAAGATATTTAAAGGTGGATAACTCTGTAATGAACATTTTTGGTCGTGAAAAAAGCACATGCACACCTGCAGATGATCCTGACAATATCAACAAAATTTAAAGTTAATCCATTGAGACCTTTAGGAGGAGTTGCGTTGACAAGAAATGATTGTCAAAGATGGATGGACTGACAGATGGACATACATACATTTTGGACAGCCAGATGGATGTACAGGTACACGGATAGCACATGCACACCTACACGTGGCAATGATAACATGTACCAATTTTCAAAAGAATCTGAGCTAAACTGTAGGAGTTGCGTTGACCAGAAATGATTGGCAATGCAGTTTAGGTGTCAGCTTTAAGATATTTAAAGGGGGATAAATCTGTAACGAAAATTTTTTTTGCCGCGAAAAAAGCACATGCACATCTGCATATGATACTGATAATGTGGACACAATTTAATGTTAATCCATTGAGACCTCTAGGAGTTGCTGCATTGACAAGAAATGATTGTCAGAGATGGATGGACTGACATATATACATTTTGGACAGATGGATGGACGTACAGGTACACTGATACCGCATGCACACCTACATGTGGTAATGATAACACGTACCAATTTAAAAAAGAATCTGAGCTAAACTGTAGGAGTTGTGTTGACAAGAAATGATTGGCAATGCAGTTTATGTATTGGCTTCAACATATTTAAAGGGGGATAACAATCTTATATGGCCACCAAAACGCTCATTTTCATTGTTTAACAGCAGGCATGTTACCGTCGTATCAACTTCCCTTGAACAAACTTTAATGGCCATTAGTAGCTAATCATATCGCCCAAATTTCAACAGGTCTGTTGAACAGTGCTTTTGGATACGAAGTGAGAATCACACCCGACAATATTAAAATTGTTCATACTTTCTCAACACCCTTAATAAATATTTTAGAATTTTCCATCTTTTCATGGCCTGGAAATGAACTTCTTATAATGCCACACTTCTGCTACAGACAGATAGGATGGACTCATCAAAGTATTGCTAACATTACGCACATCTTTGGGTGGTGTACATTCATCCTGTCAAGTTTCAAACAATTCTCTGTCGAAATGTCTAAGGCTTTGGAGCGAAAAGATCTTCAGGACATATGGATGGACAGAGCTCCGGATGGAACTATGAAATTTTTTTTAACATTAGGCACATCATTCGGTGGTGCACAATCAACCTGCCCAGACAGATGTACCTAAAGACGGATGGGATGGACTGATGAAAACATTAAGCACATCTTTGGGTGGGGTACAAACATCCTATCAAGTTTCAAACAACTGTCTCGAACTATGTGTTGCAGCGACTAGAATTTCGCGATATATAGATGATGTACCTACAAACGGCCATGATGGAATGATGAACAAATATTTTCACATTAGGCACAACTTTTGCTTGTGCACAATCATTCGGTCATGCCTGTCAAATTTCAAAAAATTCTCTCAAACTGTATGAGTTGCAGTGACAACGTACATGACAAACCCATAATAGCCCCTTGAATGAGAAATTCAAGTTAGTGATCAGTACAATGCATCTAAGCTGTGAGCATGCTCATTCAATCTGACATGCCTGTACAAGCCAGATGATATCTTATATAACAGTACACTACATCTAGTCCAGTTTAATTTTACATATACTCACCTTCGCTCGTATCCCAACTGAGTCCACCAACAAACACTTTGCTGAAAAATAAGCAAAATATAACCAATAAATTGTTGGACTAAAATCCATTTGTTTGCCTGCTTTGAGTATAAACTATAAAGTGTGTGTAGCATCTAAGTTGGGCCACCCAATTTTTTTATAGTATGAGTTAGCTTGACAGATTTAGATCATTTATGTGTGATTTAAATGAAATAACTCGGTTTCCTAAAGCTACAATATGCAAGGAACCGTAAAATATAGTCTTACCATATTTTGTTGAGAATAACCTGTAGTATGTTACTTTGAAATAGAAAGAGGAAGATTGACTTCTGTTAGGTATACATTTGGAATTAACGGCAAAGACATACTAAAAATCTTGAGTCTTCACAGCTGCATTGATCAATCATTGATCAATTACAAGACAATTTTGATGAATTTTAATCTTTCAAGGGAGATAACTCTGACAAATATAAGTGAATTTTGCCGAAACAAAATCATGACACTTCATCTATCCATAACAAATCTGCTGAAAAAATTGTGAGTGTAGGTTCAAAACTCTTCGAGATCTGGTCCGGCTAATTTAATCAGATAGACGGAGTCAAACCTATAGTGCACACACACAACCCCACCCACCCCAAAACCCCGGTTTTACCGGTAAGGGACGAATAGCTCGGGAAATCTCAGAATTCAGAAATGTTTCCATATTCAGAAACTCTGTTAGGATGGTTTCCGAATTCAGACATGGGGTTTCTGAATTTGGGAACAATGGAAGTTGTTTTTTTTAACAATTTTCGCATTTATTAATCAATCAACACAAGATATGTTCAGAATGTATTAGATGTTTTATATATGAGTAGGCTAAAGAAAAACTATGTCTGAAACCAATATGGACATGAGAAACACCCTGAACATGTTGTCATAAAATTTATGATAACTACTGAAAAACATATATGCAACAAAATCTGGAATTCATTTGACGAATTAGTTATATATAAGTGCTGGCTGGCACTAGAGCTGGGTGGTATTGACATTTACATGACGGTATCGGTACCATGAAAAAATACTGCGGTATACCGTCATCCGAGGTCGAGGCATGCCACGGAATTAGAACAATTTTTTTCATTTCCTTTTCATTTCCATCTCCAATCAACGGTAAATTTAGGTAAAATAAATAAATTGCCTTTCTGATTTAGAGAAGAAAAACATTACGCTATTGCGACTGTTTAGCTTCATGACTTTATTAGGTCACTATTTTTATTGACATAATATCATTCGCGGGAATATCGGTCAAAGGGTGTTGTCGACTCGCTAACTATAACCCGCTGTTTGAGACATTGGGGTGCACTATATTCAATCTGGATTGTTCTTGCTATTAATGCGTGCGACCAGAAAACGGTAAATTTTATTTTGGCAGTCGAGCGCTTTGATAAACAGAGTCCAGACAAAATCTGCGAGTATTTAAACGGGGCGAGTGTTGTACGCTTTTATTTCTGTTGGAGTCGTATATTCTGTTACTCGCGAAAACAGGCCTATACACATACATATAACACGACATTGAATATAGCCGATTCCAAAGCTTATGATAATTACCGAGTACCCGATCCGCAGACTCGTTACTCGCCATGCTTCACGTGAACAATGCGTGTAAAAAGCTATTTCTGCGAACTTCCGACGTGTAGCCAGTTGGAAAATGAATTACAAAAAATAAAACACTATAATTTTTAGATGTTGTTACTTAAACTGGATTTAATCCGTAAAGAAATTTCTTAAAAACAAGCCAGAAAAATAAAAATAACGACTTCAACGCTGCTCGTTGTTAATAAATAGCAAATACTACGTTTTAGTAAATTTTCATTGATAAAGTCAGCATAGTAATGTATTTTCCCACGGTCTAGTTCATGAACAACCAATCAGATACGTCTTTGCGAGATCGCTGTTGTGTTTGAATAGCACGCAGTTTGTATGTTATTTTGTTATTCTAGCGTGTTTGTTCGGTGACAAAATGCTGGGAGTAATAAATTACAAATAATAGAAACGGGAATAGGGAATATATTATAGTGTAATTACTACCGGCGGACGGCCAGAGAATGAGTTTAGATGTTTTAAATAAAGAAATTTTACCGTGAGACTTTTAAGACGTACGTTTGACATACAATTCTGCCTGTCATTATTTTGTAATTGACGTCTTGACGTTTGTTTTTACTTCGACCCTTTCACCTGAACTCGGCTAATAGTTAGGGATGCCTGTATTTTTGGCACTATTAGCACTTATTTACCCTTGGTCAAGTCAGATTTTATGAATATATTTCTCAAATATTTCTCAAACATTATGGACGGTATTTGTAAATGTCAACGGTCACGGTATCGGTTCACGGTATACCGCGGTTCTCACGGTACTACCGTCAGACCGCCCAGCTCTATATGGTACCCACATATTGCGCATGTTTAGATTATCGCCTCCTATCAAATAGTCCGAGCAAAAATTGTAATTGTTGAATAAATATAAGAAACTAGTATAGGTTCTTATTCACATGTATGAAACTTGACCTTTTAATTATCTGTTTATTTAAGATACAGCACAAAACAAGCAGCTACCGAATCCAATAGCGTACCCTCTTCTGCGCACAGGCAAAAAGTATTTTTTGGCAGCATATGTTACCACAGTTTTAAAATGTGTTTGACGTAAGCACATTGTTACTGCAGCTTAACCAATGATAACATATGATATATGAAAGGCCGGTTTGACGAATGGTGACCACGAATGCGTAAAAACGTCTATTATTTTTAAAGGGGGAAAAATGTCATCTGAATCTATTTAATTATCAAATATAGGTACAAACAAAGCTTAATCTTTTATGCTACTGGGAATTTTTTTTTTTTATAGTATATATGAAAATTGTGAAATAATATGAGTGTCAGAAATCAACAGCACTGTTTAACACCTATATTGACAAGTAGTTTCACAATTTCAAGCGGAGAAAGTCTTGTATGAGCAAAATGAATAACCATAGATTGACATGTGAATCAATATATGTGTGCGTGCCGATCGTCACCGTGAGGAACTCTCATAAGTATGATAAGAGTTTGAACGCGTATGCTCAAAGAGAGGGGATGCGCAAACACAGGGAACACGATGATACATTATACTAGATACTGACAGGGCAGTATATCTGAATTCGGAAACGTTTCCGAATTCTGAGATTTCCCGAAATGAATAAATCAATAATGATATAATGCCATTAATAATAGGTGGTTAACTCTCATTCTGTCCCATGATAACAATAAATTGTATGGGTTTTTCAAGAAGATAAACAAAAACGGTTTATGAAGATTGGAATTGACTCAGTGCATATTTATAACTATTGTATTACCCGATTTCATTTCCTTTGGTATCAGTTTGATTCAAAGAACCAGCACGTTTTACAGGTCCGGCCATTTTGTCTCCTTGTTCATAAAAGAAAGAAAACTTCTAAACAAATCGGCTTTTTCCGCTTCTACGTTTACTACGCATGACCAAGTCGAACAATGTCGTTTTTCACGCGCGGATCTTTTGGCCACCTAGCGGATCAACTATAATTATTGAACTATATAAATTAGACGGTCACCCTCCCACCAACTTGCTACTCTCAAATGAGAATGATGGCTCATCAAAGATCGTATTTGCTTAAACTAAGTCTGGTTACCTATCCAGGACATCACCATCCCACGGCGTTGGATGGTGATGTCCTGGATTTGTAACCAGACTTGGCGTCACGGAAATCGTGTTGGCAGTCCTACATAGACCAGGGCTCCACATTGTCACCCCCTGGGTCAGACCTTACACCTTACACGAATCTTCTACTGACAGCAGGCGTCAACAAGCCTCTAACGTCAGGAATGGGCTGCATATATTTATGGCTCATTTTAATGTTATTAAGTTGTTATTAACAATTATACATTGGCTATGTTATAATGATTCTGAAGTATAAATATTACAGATGGGTTCACAGTCGTAGTTATAGCGCAATGGATGACTTTCTCATAGCTTGTCTAGTCTAGCTTTGAAAGAATTCACTGAGGGCCGCTGATAACGGATTCGGGTAGTTTATTCCATTGATCAGTACAGCGAAACGGGAAAGAAAACTTTCGTATATTGAGTCTTGGTCTTATTTTCTTAATTTTTAGGCTGTGGCCTCGAGTTATGCTATTTGTGTCTTGTCGCTCAATAAGGTCTGCAGTAACTTGGTCATATTTATTGCTAACAATTTTATATAACTCGATCATGTCGCCACGCAATCTTCTAAATGCTAATGTTGGTAACTTTAACTTTTGGAGGCGTACATGATATGGTAGATTACGCATACCAGGAACAAGTTTGGTTGCCCGTCTTTGGACATTTTCGATTTCATTTATGTGCTACTTCAGATATGGAGCCCAAACCACATTAGCGTATTCAATATGTGGCCTAACAAGAGATTTGTAGAGATGTTTAAAGTTTTCTTTATCTAGATAGTCAAATGTTCTCCTAATCAGTCCCATTATTTGGTTAGATTTGCTTATTTTTCCATTTATATGTTCATCGAAGCATAGTTTATCATCTATTATGACACCTATATCCTTTTCACTAGATGAATGGGCTAGAGTATGGTTATTAAATTCCATTGTATAAGTGTGTAGAGATGTTTTTTTTGTTGATATTCGCATACTTTTGCATTTATCTGGGTGAAACCTCAATAATGAATTATCAGTCCATGAACACATAGAGTTAATATCATTTTGCAGGGTGTCGCAATCTTTTGGGTTGAAGATTGATCGAAAGAGTTTAGTGTCATCTGCAAATAAAATGATCTTAGACCCACTACTGATTACATCGGGAAGATCATTAATGTAAATTATAAACAGTAATGGCCCTAAAACTGAGCCCTGTGGTATACCGCTTGTTACGTCTGTTGGTTTAGATATGATTCCATTTATAACTACTTGTTGCTGCCTTCCGGTTAGGAAGGATTGGATCCAGTTTAACAAATCACCTTCTATGCCATATGCAGTTAGTTTTTTAATTAGACGTTTATGTGGAACCGTATCAAATGCTTTCATGAAGTCGCAGTAAATCACATCAATCATACCCCCCCCCCCGCCGCCACCCCCCCCCCCCCCCTGCCCAGAGTCAGTAGCCATTTTTCAAGAACAGTCAAAAGTTGGAGAACTGATGATCGGCCGCTTATAAAACCATACTGTTTTCTGATAGCATATTATTAATCCTAAGATGTTCCATAATCGTGTCTTTAATAACAGATTCCATTATTTTACAAACAACAGATGTTAAGCTAATTGGACGGTAATTGTCTGGTTTGGTTTTATCTCCTTTTTTGAAAATTGGTGTGATGTTTGCATTTAACCAGCATTGTGGTAATGTTCCCAGGCTTAGTGATTTGTTAAAAAGAATTGATAGTGGCAGGCCTAGTTCGTAGCTTAGTTCATAAAGGAATCTTGGATGGAGTTTATCGGGCCCGGGTGACTTAGACGTGTTGGGATTCACAATTTTTTTTCTTACAATTTCAGGTGTGATCTTTAATGTACCCATTGGCACGTGGGCTCTACAAGGAATAGTTGGGGAATCATCGTCAGGTTCTGTTGTGAATACTGATCTGAAGTAGCTGGCTAGGATGTCTGCCTTCTCTTTATG
Source organism: Chaetoderma sp. LZ-2023a (assembly GCA_034401795.1). Classification (NCBI taxonomy): domain Eukaryota; kingdom Metazoa; phylum Mollusca; class Caudofoveata; order Chaetodermatida; family Chaetodermatidae; genus Chaetoderma; species Chaetoderma sp. LZ-2023a. The sequence goes on from CM067360.1 coordinate 124,888,382, forward strand.
ATTTTTTTGTAAATGACACTTCCATATCATGCTCAGTGCCACTAGGTATTTGCAGATCTGGAATACCTGATCTGACTTTAGTCTTGGATTGCACATACCATAGACAATCGTTCTACACCGGCTGCACATGGGTGTACATAGCAATACTTTATTGCTTTTTATGCCATTATGGCTAATCAGCATTTCTTGTGCTTTTGCACTGGACTCATAAAGTACCTCTGAATTCCTAAAAAAGAAAAAAAAAGATAACATTTGGTTTACTTATTTTATTCTGTTTATGCTAACTCTGCATAACTTAGATTGTGCCATCCACACAGTAACTTATTGCATTTGTCCGTCAACCAATAGCCCTTGGATTACTGAGACCATTAATTTCTTAACTGCATTCCCTTCTTCACTCCAACTGATGTCAGCATACAGTCTATTCAGAGCCGGTTTCCATTGGAAAATGGTCTGAACCTTGTTGTGAGCCAGAAAATGTGGACAACATTTATCCTTCCACGACTTATTCATGAAGCCGAGTTATGGAAACTCTCACACAGCGAAGTTGCACCACTCGAAACATTTGCCAGGTCTATCCTGCAACAGCTACAGAGCCTTGCTCCAGGTACAGGTAATCCAGCTGTGTATGGGCTTCTTGGATTTCTGACAGTAACCAGCGAGATTCACAAAAAAGCACTAAGTCTACTGAGAAATTTAGTTGGTGACCAAACACGGCGTGAGTAGACAATCATTCTACGATACGGTAACCGTGTCTTGCAATTCCTGGCTTTCATATACTCAAGATATTCTCAGGAAATACCTATTGCCTTCAGCCCACACTTTACTTATCCAAACACCAACAAAAATAGAATGGAAGCACAATGTTCATGAGGCAATCATAAACCTCTGGGAAGATAAGCTATGTGGCACTGCATCAAATATGTCTACATTGTGATACAAGTGACAAACATAGTTCAAACTCGGGAGGTGACCATCCCTTCTATGGTCGGAATCCAAATCAATAGTGCGTGAAACAGAAAAGTCTGTCCTCAAGGCAAGACTTTGTAGCACAGATCGCCCTGTTGGGTACAAACCAACACAGTTTATCTGAGTATGGAATGGCCCGATCTGGGATGCTCCAACCTCGCCTCCCCCCCCCCCCCCCATGGTAGCATAGACAGGTGCGTATAGCCATATCATAGAGGCTTAGAATAACGAGTCTGTGAGATCACCCGTTGCGCATGCGCAGCCATGGGAGATAGCCTACACATGCAGTATAGCATGTGGAGAATGGCATCTTACATATGTAATTGGCTGTATTCTGAATTTCTTAATACGGGGTCCCTTTTATCCATCTTTGAATGAATCAATACCAGGATTTGATGAGAATTACAAATCCTTTTGCAGAATTAAAATCAGTCCAGAACTGACGGAGATATCAGTGAATATTGAATAGACATTTTGAAACTCCTAAGTCAAGAGACATCGCCATAGCGCATATGTTGGTAGGGTGAACGTCATTTATAACATCGCAAGCACGTATACCTTCCCCATATCCCGCATGCTGATTGGTTGAATCTTGCTGGTGCAATGTCACCAGTTAGTATAAACGGAATTTTTTCTCAAGCTATTCCTCAGTTGGGACGTGGATCCGCCAGAGATCAGAACGCAATAGTACTGCTTATTGTATAGCAATGGTAGTTTGACCTTGCCAGCCTAACACCAGTGCCAATCAGTTTTGAGTACCGAATCTCTGAGGGGTGGGGGTGCGTCTAAGCCGCATATAAATTCTGTATAACCCTGGAATGGCACCAGGGGTAAAAATCTAAAAGAAGGCCCAACCACTCCAAACTATCTCAGTGGGACCTTTGCGGCGGTACAGCCTTCAGGCTGGTTAACATCATGTGAAACGACTGGCCAGCTCTGATATCTTGCCAGACCTGCCGTACCATGTCAAAGTAGTGGTGGAAGAAAAGATGCACGTATCCAGTGCCTATGTTTAGCATGTTTTGAATTTCAGTCTGGACACCGGACATTACTATGGATGCCGCTATGAGCTGAGCATTGTCGATTGTCTTGTGCCGCAGTTAATAAATCATGTTTTACCATTACTACACACTCAGCCATAATATCAATGGAGGCAGGTTCATCAGTACCAAGTTTCGCGTACATCATCTATCTGCAGTAACTTAGATTATGTTATTGTTTCATTTTTGTGCCAATGACTATGAACCGGCAAATGAACATTATATTTCACTGTTCCTGTGTTTGTGCCACATTGCAAATGGACAACTTACAACAAACCACCAAGCAACCATTACGGAATCGAGCCAACTCGTACTGATCAACAAGTGGTGTAGCAACTACTGTGGCTTCTAAAAGAACATTGCGCTGATGACTAATAGGCGATTTAAACTCAATCTACATCGTTTATTTCCTTTAATATTGTGCACTGATTACAAGCAGGTGCTTCAGGTCACTTTGACCATATTCATTTATTGTATTTCTATTAAATTCTGTGATAACGGCAAGTAGCCTCTTAAGTATAACTTTTAATTCGTTAGTTAGTTATATGTTTTATTTTATATAAAAACATTCTTAGGATCGCACTTCGCTTAGGGTACACTATACATCATCAACAAGCACATCACCTTGTCTCTCCCCACAGCAACAACTTTTCACTAAGATCGCCTCTCGTACCCACTAAGCGGACAGATACTAGCTCGTATCTTGTTAGGTCAAAGTAGCTAGGGACAACTACTCACCAGAGGGAGAATGTTTATTGTAAAGCCTCTTTCCCTCATAAGTGCACCAGAATTTCCATAACTGGCCACCTACATTAAAGCCTTCTAAATCAAATACGCAAGTAGCTGTCTCTTCCTATGCTTCTCCAGCCACGTGGCCTACTAATTGTTTGGATTCACATTCCCATCTGCCACATTGATTAGGACCTACCCAAGAAACTACTGGGGTTTCTTGATGGTCAGAATCAAGTTGTCGATGCTTCACTCATCACCCCCACCCCCTCCCCACCTCCCCTGTTTCCTTGCAGCACCTCTAAGTATTCTTTCAGCCAAAGTAGGAATCACTGCGAAAACATAATTATTTTAGCAACGGCCAGCAGTGACTCTTGAGGGCATTTTCCTTAACCCTAAACTAGGTAGACGTTAACTCCAGGGAGCGAGTCTCTTACAATATGCTCTTGAAATGCTAGGTGACGGACAGAGACACAGATGGCTCTCTAATGCTACGGTGACTGGGAACGGCCAACAAGCCCTCCATGCCTTCTCAGGAAGGTCACCATTGTCGGTTATCTGTTTATTTCTCCCCACCATAAATAGATACATACTTTCTCAATGCTTTTGTAATGTAACTTGTCATTGTCTTGTTATTTGTGGTTGTGCTGCAGTATGCAGAGGGATTGCTGATCGATTCTGAAACTACCACCAGACGCGCCTCAGAGCTCAGCTTGAGGTACTCTCTGACATGGATATGGATGCCTGAGCTGGGGAATGCAGGAAGACAACTCGTTATTAACGTTAAGTAGGCACTAAGCCATTTGCGGCCTCAATCATATGTGTCTGGACCTAATAACCAATAGATAGTCTAGCTCTTCTAGAAGGCTTGCAGAAATAAAGCGGCAACTACTAACCGAGTATTCTTATCAAACATGAGGCGACAGCATTGAACTGCCAGGAAATCAACAAAACCATCTACACGTAAACCAGCGTACATTCCATATATATAAATAACTACACTAGGTTGATTAATTTTCTCATCTTTAGCATTGTTCTTAATGGGAGAGTGGTTTCTTGCTGCATCTTCTCCTCCGCTACAGAGTTGAGGCATTTTTCTGTGACGGAGGCCCGCACGAGACACTTTCCTCTCGCACCCAATTTATTGGCCGACTAGAGGCATATTGTTTTATATTAAACTAGCTAGTAACTGCGTAAGGACAACACCCCAACCAACACCCCCCCCACCCATTTACAGGGATACCTTCTATAGAATCAAAAGTAGGTTAGGTATCTCTGGCGAGATATAAAAACAGACAAAGCCAGTACGTCACTAATTATATAGCAGAGAACGAATATCACTTGTTTTATCTGCAGTTAGTTATTTTGTAAAAGATCAGTTCGACTCGCTGGATCAACATACAAAGAAATTAAGAAGATACAAAAACATACAGGTTACATCAACAGTAGAGATGACATGGTACAGTTCGATGTAGGGGGAAATGATCGCCCGGCTCAACTGGAACATAATCATTCCACTGGCCCTAGAGGTTGATTTTTGTCAGGTCTACTGACCCCGCCTAGCTGGACTGTATTTTCCAGGTGGGCAGTCTGCCAAGCATCCTCCTCTATGGGCAGGACTAGTCTCACCACACCTAGACCGAACTTAATTATTACAGTATAACTCGGAAAATGCGTGCCTCAGTTGTACAGTTTTACAATACCGTCGAATAGAGATTGTGAAGCAGTCATCCTGAGTGTCTGTGTCTCTTTCATGTTGGTGAAGTTGATTGATATGCATGGCTGCTTATCTGTGGATGAATTGTACGCTGTCGTGAAGTGTCATAAAGTTTTACTGCAGTTATGGGGAGGGGAGGGTGGGCACTGCAGTGATTGCAGTGGCATCTTTATCAGACACTGAATGTATTCTCTCTGTAATGGCTGAGCCTTTTAACAGGCGGGACAGAGGTACTTAGAGTGAGGATGACCATTATGGGAGCTGTCGTAACTTGAATCAGACCATTGTTGAATTTCACGTTCTGTGCCTATCTCGTACTAGCTACTGATGATAGACTGCGGTCATCCAACTCTCTCAATAAAGAAATCTGTTATTACGTGTGAATGAGATGTTTATTTTAGCTGTTTCGTATGTCGCTTCCAAGAGGTAGGAGTGTCCTGGTGGCATGTGCTGTTGATGGCTGCAATGTTTCCCTCCTCACCATATAATCAGTTTTCTGCAAACCACATGCTGTTGGGGGTTGGGGGGTGGGGGGGGGGGTTGCTTGCGGAAAATGCTGACTTGTTCTGATGACGGTAGTGTTCTGTTGTAGGGAAGTCGGAGGTGCTGTGTGATGCTGGCATAGTACGCGGTGGGCACATCCCGGTTTCCAAGCTGGGGAATGCTGAGTCTGTTGCTTTGCGGAAAGTAGGGCTGCGGTGTGTGGTGAGCTCACCGCATTCGTGCGGTAGGGAATGTTGCAGAATATGTGTCTCTAACTTTTTCTGTTACAAAAAGTAGGTGCATGCTGCTATATTGTTGGTAACGTAATAGTTGGTGACGCCTATGCTGCTCGTTGTAATGAGGTGTAGAATGTCTCCGTTAAATCTCTTATAACTGGATGTGTATGTAGTATTCATGCGTTGAGCAATTGACGTATCCAATTGTGAGAGCAAGTGTGTTCCTGGTGCTTCTGGCTTTCTGTGTCTTGGTGTGATGTTCTGGCATCTCAGACAAACTGGTCCCTCAGAGTTTGCAGAGCTTTTTAGCACCCTGGGTGTGGTCTGTCATCCACCTACCATGCGTGTCCACTTACTATTACCAAGTTCAGCAGCTGGAACAATGCGTCAACTAGACGGTACCACAGTAGGATGTTAAATCCTCCTTTGTTGGACATGGAGGCCTTCAGTATCTCCTCTGCACTATAGCCATCTTGTTTTCTTTACGTGTCCCTGGAATCTCGCAATCCCACTGCCACCTGTTCGCCGGAACCCTTCGAGGAGCCTATCCCTCTTAGTTCTGGCGTTTCGATGTGTTGGATAGAAAGTGCACTGAGTTGTGCAGTTTTCCTGTTGTTGAGTACAGCGTAAAGATTTCATCTAACCTCTTCACTTCCATGCGATTTATTATATGTTCCACCCCACAGGAGGCATGGCCCGGGATGGCCTCAGCCACCGCCTGTGGCAACTCTATGATTGGGGTAATAGCATGAAGTGGGTGGGAATGGGAAGAGGTCGGAGGAACGACTTCCTCTTGGACAGCACAAACGGAAAGGTAACTCAGTTTACTCGGCACGATTGCAGAACATCACATATCGTGAACTCAAACCATTTTCCCTGCTTCATATGGTTCTCCATGCACTCGTCGGTCATGCCATGTTTTCTGACGCCGGTGTGCAGTGGATAGTGATTCTCTTACAAACTCATGGGCTTGTTCTATCATTTGTCGCATGAGCTCTATGTAAAGAGAGAGTGAATTTTTCTCCCCTGGAATCATGGGCATGGCCAGATCCAAGGGTACGGCTAATTCATGGCCTAACATTAACTGAGCAGGGGTATAACCCATGCTGGAATGTATCGAAGTGCGGTATGCAATGAGCATGTATGGGAGTCATAGATCCCAATTGCGACAACCAAGGTGTGTTTCCTTAGTCAACATCATTGTGAGAGTTCTGTTGAAACTCCCTACCATCCCGTCACTGCACGGATGATATGGAGTTGTACATGTTTTGACTATATGAAACAATTTGCAGAGGTCGGAGATCAGCTGACTCTCAAAATTACTTTCTTGGTCGGAGCGCAATTCATAGGGCATACTGAAGAGGCAGAACACATTGCTAGACAGGATCTCCACTACTGTGGATGCCTCTTGGTCTGGTAAAGCAAATGCCTCTACCCACTTCCTAAAATAATCTTGTAATACGAGGATGTACTTGTTTCCTTCATCCGTTGTATTCAAGGGTCTAAGCGCATCAATAGCCACTCGCTCCCATGGTGCACCAACAACTTTAATCTGAAGTGGTGCGGTGTGGTGCTGGCCAACAGCGCGTCTTTGACACGGGACACATTTGGTGACCCATGCCTTCACACTATCACGTATCCCATTCCAGTGGAATCTTTGTTTGATATGTTCCGCAGTTCTTTCCATGGCTAAATGTCCAGCGCGGTCATGTAATTGTTCCATTATCATTACCCAATAGCACTGAATTACTACCTGGTTGTTAATGTAAAGGATGCCGTTATTGATATGGCACTCCTCAAACCTCTGATAATAATATTTAGCCATTGCGGACGATAGGCTGATAGATTCCTTAGGAGGATGTACCCATCCTGGATCTACGCATATATTTGTCGTGTTTGCGTGTCGGTTGACTGTTCGTGAGTGACTTTCTCCATATACCAATCTGCACATTTTACCTCGGGAATACGGGAGACGTCTGTGTTGCATGTGTCATGGTGGTGGCCACTTCATGTTCATCCTCAAGTCCGATTCTGCTCAGGGCATCAGCATTTCCATGCAGCTTGCTGGATCAATGAACAACATTGAAGTTGAAGTGCAGTTGTCAAATGTTCCTTCAACACCCTGAAGGAACCTTCACACTCACTCGTCCACTCGAATGGTTGATCTTTCTCAGTGATCTGGAATAACGGGGATGCAATCTCACTAAAGTGATGGATGTATCAGTGATAATACTGGCAGAGACCAAGGAAACGTCTCGTATCTGTTACTGAAGTGGTGGTCTGCCATTCTGCTACTGCCTTCGTTTTTGAAGCTTGAGTGGCCACTTCATCTGTGGAGATTATGTGTCCCAGAAAGTCGATGCTCTGTCTAAAAAGATAACACTTCTTGTGTTTGAACTTGAGGTTTGTGGTATGGAACCACATCAAGACCTTGTCCAAATTGAACAGGGTCTGCTCAAATGAAGAGCCAAAGACGATTACGTCGTCGATGTAACAGAGACATATTTCCCATTGCAGGGTAGTTAATACCTGCTCAATGAGACGTTTGAATGTTCCGGGAGCATTGCACAAGCTGTAGGGCATCTTGCCGAATTGGAAAAGATCATCCAGGCAAACGAAAGCGGTCTTATCCCTGTCAGCATCATCCTTGGCTACCTGCCAGTATCCACTAGCGGGTACCAGGGTACAAAACCACTGGGCTCTGGACAAGGAATATAAGGCCCAATCTATCCGTGGGAGCGGATACGCATCTTTGACACTTAGATCATTAAGGCGGCGGTAGTCGATACAAAACCACAAAGATCCATTCTTTTTGCTTGCTAGTACTATGGGACTGGCCCAGGGGTGGGGGGGGGTGTGTGTGTTGAGGGCCCTATAATGCCTGTCCGCAACATGTCGCTAACTTGTTGGTGTGCTTCTGCTTCGTTGTGAATGGGGAGACTTCGAAATGGCTGTTGTACTGGACGACTATTTCTGGTATCGATTGCTGCATGAGGTGAGTTTTTCTTAGGTCCATGCCTCCTGTGGAGAAACTCTCCTAATATTTATGTAGAAGCCGCCATACATGGCATTTGTGAGATTGTGTTAAACCAACTGAGGCACGCAAATATAAGTCATGCAGGTGTTTGGGTAAATCATCCTCAGAAGCTGTTGCTGGTGTAAGTGTGGTGGGTGTCTCCAGTGATATCACATCCACCAAGTGGCCACATCGAACACCTGGGACTAGTGTTATTGGGTCCGCTGTTCCATTGAATACCCGGAAAGGTATGTGATTCTTGTTGGTTGTGTCCATGATCATTCATGGACTGGCGCATTGGGAGGCTAGCATGTATTCGGTGTCGGGTACCAGCATGTCTGTGTGTGTGTTGCTTTCTAACTGGTACGGTGGCCCATAAGATCTCCTCCTGTCCCACCTCAACCATTGCTGTTGATGCTAAAATCACCGCACATGTATCATACAGTGATGATTCTAGTCAAAGGGAGATCTGACGGCCGTGTATGTCTAGTTCCTGTTGTCTGAGTGACGGCTTCACTGACACTGAGGACGTCAGAGCCTAACTAGATAGAAGCTACTACAACTCGCTGGATGAATTGCATTTCCCCTATTTGCATAACGAGGTTTACAGTACCAGCCACCAGAACATCAGCTTCGGTAGCTGTCTGTAAAAGAGATGTTGGTGGGCCTACGGGGTGGCTTTCGATGAGGTTGGATGCTGTCATACAATCACCTGTTGAAAATGGTGATGGAAGCTCTAGTGTCTACTGTGGCACTGGTAGAAACTCCACCGAACAGGCAAGCACACTTATATACTACTTTACAGTGTGCTTGTGGAAGAGTTTCCAATGACACTGCTTGCAGAATTGATTTAGGTGCAGTGTCATCCTGTATGTAGTCGGTTTGTTTCTGTATAGCTTCCGTGAGTGCAATTTGTGGCTGAGTGAGGAAAGGGGCAACTCATCATCGCTGCTGCTGTAGTTGCTTAGGCGATGACGGAGCTGGTGTAGCAATGGTGGTATAACTGATGCAGGAGGGCGGTATTGTGTTTGTATAAACAGCAGTTTGTACAGGACTAGTGAGGTGGCGACAGAGGGTTACCTGTGCCTTCCTCTTAGGACAATGCATCATTGGATGTTTGGTAGGTGCGCAAAAGAAGCAATGGTATATGTTGTTGTTTGCCGCGTTGGGTGTAGTGCTTCATTTTGTGGATCCATGATGCAGAATGTTGACTGTTGTCCATGTCAATATTACTGCTGTTGGATGCGGTGAGTGACGCTGATAGGGCCTGTGAATTGCATACCACCAAGGGCACCAGGTGTTAGGTGCTTTGGTGGTGTGTCATGGTGCTTGTAAAAAACCCGTCATTTCAGTGGAGGTGCTACAACCAACCACTTCCGCTGTGCATAGGAAAGAGGGTTTGTGAGATGCATTTATTGCGGGGTCACAACTTTTCACTAGGGGGTGGTGTGTGTGTGTGTGCGTGCGTGCGTGCGTGCGTGCGTGCGTGCGTGTGTGTGCGTGCGTGCGTGCGCGTGTGTGTGTGTGTGTGTGTGTGTGTTAGCGGTACTGCAGATGCAGTATGCATCATAGGCACTGACTTAAGTGAAGCCGGGTGCATGATGTCATGTACTGTTGTGGAGGAAGTGTTTTTAGTGTTTGTAGATATATCCACCTGACATTGTTGTCTGGAGACTGTAGATGAGCAGGAGTGGGCACTGAAGTGACTCTCTAATCAGTGCCCATTCTAGTTTAATGGGGTCTCTGTCTGCAGTGTGCGCTGGTCAGCTGTAGGAGTGGTGGAAGGAGGCTGGTGCAGACATCATTCCTTCCACTGGCCTGGCTGACCACATCCGAAACATGCATTGGGTGACTGTGTATGCTGATTCATGTTACTTGGTGCTGGTCGTGTAGTCTGCTGTGTGGCGACGGTGGTGCTGAGTGTTGTAACTAGATTGGTGAGTGCTGAGATTTGTTTGGTTATCTCTTCTAACCTATCATGCATATTTTGCCTATTGCTGTTGTTGTGCTGGTTCCCGCATTCTGGGGCATTGCTGTGGCCTCCCCGCTGGGACTGGCCATGCCCCCTTCCTTTGGGCATGTGATTCTGACTGGTGTGGTATTCATTGTGTGATGCGGTGTTGTTGAGGCCTGTTGCTGATGCTGATGCTGGTGCGGATGCAGAGGTGGTGTCAGTCCTGACAAGGATGTGGGCATTGTTCAACTCGTTGACAGGGTGTGATTGATGGCGATTGGCTTTTTCCCACTCCAGGAAGTTTTCTATTCTGATTGCCGTTGCGGTCAGAGACTGAAGATTGTTATGTTCTAGGAGGAATAGCATTTCTTTAAGAGCCGGCTCACTGCTTAACGCATCAATGAAGGTGTCGAGATGAAGGTGCATAACTCACTGGCTGGGGTAAGCACGTGTGACAAGTCGCCGAATGCGACTGGCCAACTCCAGTAGGTTTTCCTTGATGCATCACTGGGGCCATGTCCACGAATCTTTCTGACAACACGCTTTCCAGCTCCGTGTAGGTTGGCATTTTATCCGACCTTAAATCTGCCGGGACCTGAAGGTCCTTGCCTGACAGTTTTGTGGCCAGATACTCTCCTATTTGTTGATCTGTCCACCGGTTGGTATGGCTAATGATTTCAAATTGGCATTTATAATTGGCCCAGTCCTTCTCGCCGGTGAATTTTGGAGGGAAAATGACTCGGCCATGGCTGTGGTATGGTGTTGCCAGCACGAATCCTAGTGGTGATGCAGGAGAGAGTGGTGTGAACACGGATGCTGGTCTGCATGTTGGTTGGTGGTGTTGGTGGTAACCCGTCCATGATGGCGATTCCCGCTGATGATGTTCACTGTGAAATAGATATGCTGGTTCCGCTGAATGCCATATTGGTGTCGGTCGATAAACCGGTGGAGGTGTTTTTGTAAACATCACGGAAGCTGTACTGGGCTCTGAGTTGGGCGTTGCTCATATGGAGGAGGTCCAGGAGACTGATGAGGGTGATGCGTGCTGCATGAGTGAGCATACCTTCTATTGTAGGATGGTGATGGTGATCTTGTATCCCAATATTCATACCGTGGTACCATAGGTTAGCATGGAGATGAATATCTTATTGGAGGTGATATGGGACATGGTGCATATGGGGTAGGCTATGAGCCATCTTCTGATGGTGCTGGTGAACGCATTGGGCATGAAGGTATGTGGTGCCCCTGTGGGGTCTTTCTCGTGGTCGAGCGTTATCTGGATGAAATGGTAGTTGCCTATCGCGGATGTCCGACAAGGTAATATAATGGGTACCCACCCGTAGGGCTGCGCGATATACCGATACCATATTTAAAACCGATATCCTGCACTGACGGTTTCATAACCGATTATAAGAAATAAATATCGAAAAACCGAATATGAACATATTTAGGGTTTTTCGTATCAGGATTGTTAAAAATAAAAGATACTAACGAGCATGAAAAGTGTAATGAATAATAATGATCATACTTTCCATTAAGCTACGTTCGGGCAACTAATAATTGAACGTGGCCCCAATTGCGCATATTGTGTAACTCCATGTAACTCGCTGTATGCCGAGAGAAATCAAGCAGCGAATTAATTAAATAAATATCCACTCGTCTTTTCTCTGGTAGTCTCCGATAAATTTGCAATATAAAACACAATACTAACGCGGGAATTTGTCATTGAAATTTGTATCAGGGAAAACATTTCTAAACAACGGCATCCATTTTATTTACGTCACCGGCTAATTAACATAATGCAAAGTCGTCCCAAAACTAAATGGCCCGAATGCATAAAAATCTCGCCAATAAATATAATGCTGAATACATTTTGCTGATTAGGATATAATTTTTGATAAAATTATTACTCAAACCGTTTTTAAAACGTTATCTTCTATACACAATATCATATTAACTTATGAAATTCGCGTACGCAATATTACAGTTAATATTTTCTTTAAGGCATGATTTCGTCGCCGGCTGAATGGGAAATGAAAGAAGAAAGGGAGATAATTACATCATAATTAATTACAATCACGTGATTTACGTCTTTTCGCAACCTGTTTTGCTGATGATTTATGATTAATTTTGACAAAATAAACGATGCGTATTTAACTGTGCGTAATATTTAGGCGGTCTAATTAATAATTTCACTCCCGCGATGATGGATATTATGAGGTATATTAAGCTTTAAAGGCGTAAAATGTTACGAATGTATCAGGGCATGAAAATACGTTCTGTTTTCGTGCTATTTTGTATAATTAAAATTTTTTGTTTCATGTCCATAAAACCGATATTCGGTTAAAACCGATATGAAAAGTCATATCGAAACCGATATGGCTGTAAGCCAAACCGCGCAGCCCTACCCACCCGCCTGCAAGGCTTCTCAGAATGTCCCCTCGCTGATCGGTGAGTACCTGTGTTGATATGGTGCTGGGAATTCTGCACTAGGGAAATTTCGGTCATAATCAGTGAGGACACATGCGGCTCTCTTATCATAAGATGTCACCTCCACATCGAGGGAGTTCTGATCATCCAATGAAGGAGACGGAAATGCACGGGTGTTGAGTGTGGGTGTGGGTTCGCTTCTCGTTTGAGCCCAACATCTGGCGCCACTTGTAGCCTCCGGTGTGGGTATGCAGCGGTCCATCTGAATATTCTGCATCGCATGTACACAATGCATGGACGAGCTGGTTAGCATTGGTTCTTGGGGTTACGGATGGTGTACGGATCGCGTTTCACGACTTTCCGGAATGTACAAAAATCGACTTCTAGAGCCGATGGAATGATAACGATCCAGTGGGGCCCTACGACCGTTGCCACCAAGCTTGAACCACACCGTCTCATCCCGGCTGTTCATGTCACCGGTATGATGGTCCATTACTCAATTTGGGAGTTAGACATAATTAATAAAAATGATATATCTAAAACAAACAATACTACTCGTTTGCTAGTATGAGAGAGAAAATATAGTACATGGAACCAAATAGGTGCCTTGTTCAATGTGGGATCGTCAGAGGTACCTCGCTGATCTTTAAATCCGCGAGGTAACCCTGCAAGGGAGAGTCCTAGCGTGGTCACTTTGTGTGGTTTAATATAAACCATTATACCCATAACAAAATATCATTGTTGTGAGAGGAAAGTGCGTTGCATGGGCCTCCATCACAGGAAAAAGCCTTCAAAGCCAAAGCGGAGGGAGAGAGCTGACAAAAAGGGCCACTCTCTTGTTCAAACATATGTTAAGTGTGTAGTGCGGTGAACCAAGTGAAACTGTATGCGATTGTGATGCACGCTCAATTACCTGAAGATGGGGTGGGTGAGTTCCAAAGAATGCAGACACCATCATCTTATGTAGATTAAAGATATTGTATTGGTAGTTGCCACTTTATTTATGCGGTCCTTCTGTTAACACCCTAAACTAACCTTTGGTTGTTAGGTCCATGTTCCAAGCTTTGTCCGCAAGTGGCAAGTAGTTCTACCTATCTCTTTAATACAGGCTTGACTGGCGGAAATGCTCATTTCCTATGTGGTCACCTCACGGAGCATCCCCCTCAGAAAAACAGCGAGCAGACATGCCATAGTGTGGTGGGTCCTGAATCATATCATGATCCAATTATTGATCGCATCACAACCACATACAACATCAGTAGGACAAAAATATTTACAAAAGCATTTGAAAAGCGCATATACTTTTATGGTGGGGATAAGGAGATGGATATCCAACGTTTGTGACCTTCCCATGAGGGTGTGGTGGGTTCCAAGACAGCACCCAGTCACTGTGAAGAGTCAGAGGGAGATCCGTGTCCCGTTCGTCACCTGGTGTGTTGGGGACAGATCATGTAGGATCTGATCCCGGGGACTAACATTTTATCTGTCATTAGGATTATGTTAAGAATGCCCAGAGATGCGTTGCTGGCCGGTAAAAATAATATAATGTTTTCGCAGTGCTTCCTACTTTGGCATGGATATCTATGCTAGCTAGTATCTGAAGATACTGGGGGAGTGTGTGAGGAATCAACACTTTAGTCTTCACTGCTCGGAAACCCCAATAGGTTCCAGAGTTAGATCGCACCAACATGTCGAAGGGAGGTCTAGACAATTATAAGCCTTATGGCTGGAGGAACGTAGGAAGAAACAATTGCTCATATATTAATTAAGGAGGCTCTAACGTACATGGCAAATTTATACCACCTAGTCAGTGTGCAGTGTTACATATCCGCTACATCCGGAAAAGAGGCTTACACAAATGACTCCTAATGAGTGACCATTCCTAACTACTTTTAAACCTATCCTATCGAGCTAGAATAACCAGGTTTAGTCGATCTTATGTCAGGTTCGCTTAATGAGAACCTGAACAGTGACCTCAGTGAAAAAGTGATGCTGGGGGAATTAGGTGATGTGGTTCGATGTTGCTGTATAGTGTAGCCTAGTGTACTGCGGTCCTAGTATTGTATACAAAATAAACAAAACAAGTAACTAGGATGGCTGCTGCCATATACATAACTAACTACCACAGTACTGACAATAATTAAGGTCACGCAACCTTACAGTGCTTGTTAGTCATCAGCACAAAACAAGGATAATATATACAGTAAAAAGATAAACTATAAAATGCGGTCCCAGACAACCGATCGGTACCTATTAGTCATCAGTGCCCATAAATCCAAAAATACAATAATACGAAAGATGAGTACCTATTAGTCATTGGTACAGAGAAAGTTCATAGATCCCAGTAGATGTGTAGCTCGCGGGGTAGTGTCAGGCCGTTCCGGTGTATCATGTTGACTCACCGCGCCGCAAGTGCATGATGAATGATGATGCTGGTTAGCATCTGGTCTCGGGGTGACGGATCCTGTATGAGAATGCCCTGCGGGTAACAAAAACCAGCTCCTAAGGCCGCGGAACTCAATCGTTCCTGTGGGGCCGTGCGACCATTGTTGCGAACATTAAATACAGCGGTCTCACCCCAAGAATTTGTGTCACCAGTATGCCTGTCCATAGCAATTTCGTGATCTATGGACTTACAAGATTTGATTTTGGTGACCTAAAAATATAAGTCTATGCAATGATTTTACCTAAACAAACTATCCAGTATGCTAGATAAAAATGAGGAACATACGAAATTACAAGACATAGAGACAGCCTAGATGAACTTTTAAACATGGGCTCCCGGAGGTTCCACACAACTTGTAGGTCTGCAGAGGTATCCTAGCAAGGGAGGCTCCCGTACACGAGACGTAACTAATTATCTTAATATACGTTATTATACCTCTGAGCTGAAAGGAAAGAAGATTATCTCAGACGAAAAATCATGTGCCTCACGCGGGCACTACTCCTAGTGCTAGTTTGGGTGAGGAGTATTATCCTTGTGTGGGCCATCATCACTGAATCCTTGTGAGAGCCAAGTGCCTCGCGCGGGCCTCCGTCTTCGGAAGGTGTCGCCACTACTTAAAGCGGGGAAAGATTAGTAGGCAAAAATGGGCCCACTCTAATATTTCAACCAAAATGTTTGAAAAGAAAAGACCATACCTAGTGAGATTATGACTATAGGGATGCGTGCTGTTTTACATGAAGACGGGATGAACGATTCCCGAGGGATTCCCACGTCGCCATCTTATGTGATTCTTAGAATACTGAATTAGTAGTTGCCGCTTTATTTATGCGGGCCTTCTGCTTTGCTTAATCATTTTTTTAGGTTTTAGGAACAAGAACTATTTTAGGCCGCAAATGGCTGGTATCTACCTAGCTATTAGACACGGCTGTCATTGAGAACAGATGCCCTAAGACATCAACACTGAAGACAGCGCTCATACATGTTACTTAGTAAGATCTCCGAACTGGATAAGAATCCGGACATCTCGCTCCGTAACCACATAAAACCTCACAGGACACTGGTTACTTTTCACAAAAGCATTATTAGGCAACTGTTCTAGCGTTATGGTGGGTGTGGGGTGGGGTAAGAGAGACGAATGCACACCATAAATGTCCTTCCCGTAAGGGTGTGTCAGATCTAAATATCATGCCCAGACATTT
The DNA here is from genome assembly GCA_034401795.1 of Chaetoderma sp. LZ-2023a. Taxonomy (NCBI): domain Eukaryota; kingdom Metazoa; phylum Mollusca; class Caudofoveata; order Chaetodermatida; family Chaetodermatidae; genus Chaetoderma; species Chaetoderma sp. LZ-2023a. The sequence goes on from CM067360.1 coordinate 124,904,601, forward strand.
TAACAGAATTCGGTGAGAATACGTATCTCGCCCGTCAACGGGTCCTATGGAACTAACTGTTTAACCTGTCGGTAGGTTCATATACAAGTTGCAAATTTTGCACTGCGGTGTGGGAGGATTGTCAGTACACAAAATAATAATTAATACATGTGTCTTCGCAGTGCTTTCCTACATTGGCTTAAAGTACTATCTACTAAGTATCCGAAGATACACAGGAGTGTATGTGATACCGCAGCCTAGCCATCACCGCTCGGAAACCCCAACAGTTTCCCAGAGTGATATCAGCCCATGGTGCGGATAGGGGCATCCAAACAATTAAGAAGCCACAAGGCTGAGTGGAGGATGAAGAGAGACAAAATCTTGGAGTTATGAGTCTTACCAGAGTGCGGGGATAGATTATCGCACCACCGGAAGAGAAGAGTATATTACACAGTATGTAATGGAGAAAGTATCTCTAATCATTTTGAGCCTATCCTATCGAGCTGTATATAGAACAGGTTAGTCGGTAGCATGCCAGGCTAAACAAAGTTATAGCATGGACAGCGACCTCAGTGAAAAATTGTTGGTGGCGGGAGAAAGTGCTGCATATATAAATGTTGCTGTGTAGTGTTTCCTACGTGCACTGCAGTCCTATATTTTCTATAACTAAGCAAAACAAGTGAACGGATGGCCACTGGCCATATACATACATAATCTAACCAGAACAAACAATACGGTGTCAAATGATTAAGATATATATATATATATATTAATACAGGTTAAAGAACCTACTATAGTGTGGTTAGCAACACATTGAAGAAAAACCTATATAGAGAAATAATTAAACTGTGAAGCATAGTTACTTGAATACTTGGTATTGACACGTCAATCCATAGTCGACGTGAGATGATGCGCTCTCCGGAAGCTGGAAAGTTCCCGCAAGCTGTTGTCCGCAAACAAGACTTCAGCAAGAACACTCATGGGGGGAGTACATCACTCAGTGCTGTAGGCCTAATAGAATGTCTAACGAGCAGTTAGTAAAAGATACGATAGTACTAGGTGGTGAAGAAAGTTCCCATACCCGATGGCATGGATGGAAAGTGTAAACAACCCGTCACAAGCGGGGGTGGGGGGGGGTGGGGTTGTCAGAGGCAAATTAAGATACAAAACAAAGCTTTACGGTGCTGGGTACGTCAACCAGCTCTGAAGACGCACTGGGCAGAGTTTACTTGCTGTGGTCGAATGTCGAAAGAACCGACACGATGTAAGTGCGGCAATGATTGAAATACCACCTTTCGGCGTGGCTGGCAGATCCGGCGAGTCATCCATCAAAGAACATCCTGCCTATACATCTGTAGACTCACATATTCATGCCACAAAGGCCTCACCGCAACTTTGTGTTCCGAATGTAGATGTAGTATTCGTGAACGATTATCAAAAGTTCCAAATTACTGCCGCAGATGGGGAGTTACAAAACTGTTTTAGTGTGGTGGGATGGAGAACTGCATGCTACGGGATAAAAACCCGATGCATAGCGAAGGAAGACGCGTAATGTCTGTCAGGCTTGTAGTAACTGGTACAGATCCAACCAGTTCGGCCCCTGACCGAGGATGCTCTCGATCACTGGATCGCTTCTCCTTTTATACTCTCCGTGACGTCATAGGCACAGGCTTCATCCAATCATCGTTCGAGCAACAGCCAATCAGCGCATCGCTCATAATAGCGTCGTCGAACGTTCTAGAACATTCTAGAAGCTTTACGTCCACGTGGTTATGACGTCACAGCAATATTATGAAGATAATCAAGAAGAGTTTTCCCTGGATAAATCAACCATTTCTCAACCGCTTTTGAAATGGTTTACATATTTTTTACACGAATTCTGGTCTTGACCAATGCCAGACTTAACGGGAACAGACAATCAATAAGGATTACAGAGTACCAGCTCGGCACACTAAAAGCGCCATCCTATCTAGGTCACAACTACGCGCTCCATAGAAACAGCGTCCTGGTGCGAATGCGTTTTAATGAACGTAGTCATTTTTGGACACGTTCTCTCTCCCATAGGCCCATATACGCTTATAGGCCTACCCAGAGGGGCGTGTTCAGGAAACGAATCCTAGACGGGCGGCGAGTACCCAGCTTAGTTGGTACGGCCGGTACCCGACCGGTTGATACGAACTACACGTGTATTCAAGAGACAGAGCACATAGAGGTGCCAAAGAGGAGAGGGGAGGCATACATTATTTTTTAATTTATATAATAATGTATAAAATATATGTGTATTAAATATATAATTTTCACGTAACGTACCCTTACGGGGTATTTCAAAATATTATGACTGAATTACTTGCGCAGCCCAGGTAAATAAATGGGCACGCAACACGTATCGTGATTAAAAATATTTGCGGTCCGTTATAGCGGGTCTGCAACGGGCAGCGCTCGCTGACCCCATAGCCGTCCTGACATCTAAGACAGGAAGAAAAATAATAATAAAAATAGAACATAATAATAATAACTCGAAAGTTAGTTTATCAGGCAGCCCCAGCATAGCTGAGACTGCATGACGGGATTATAACATTATTGCACTGCAGGATGTTGTATTCTTTACGTCGCACACGACGTTCTTACAACACTGGAGTCGGCAGCGCTCATTTTGTGTGGGACACAGCTGGGCAACTAAGTTGCGCAACTGCGTCGGATAACCGTAGTCATTCCAGGGACGGGATTCAATTGATCTAACATATATAGTCTTACCTTAGCGTATTCAAATTCTTCGATCAACATAAAAACAGGGTATTACTTATTCCCGAGGAGCATCACCTTTTAATTAGCATGATACGGTTTTACAGATTGGATGCTTATAAACTTGCATATTTTAATTTTAGGCGGGAGCGCCCCATGGGTTGGTGGGAGCCTGGTGACGACAGCGGTAATTACCCCAACTCACCCTCGCCACTCCTCCATCACGCTGTGGTAGTCGCGTATTTGGGTGGCTCATTTGTTTAAAGCATTTGATCCAATTTACTGGAAATAGCAGTAAAAGTCACGTGGCCCTTGGAAACACGTGGTTGATCGGAAACATATGTGCTGTTTACGGCGATGGCCGAAATACTGTTGCTGAGGTGTAGTCCTTGCAGATGCGAGACATGGAAATATATATGTTATATCAAGATTCAGTTTAAAATAATGTCTCTATTTGCGCGGGTTCTTACACATGCGTCTTATAGTTGTCTGTAATAGGTAGTTCTCAGCCCGTGTTGATTATAGACTGGAACGTAAGGAAGAGAATTTTTGAAATTCTCTTTGTAATTATACTGTTAGATTTTTGATGCTGCTTTACTGGCCCATGCGCTAATGATTTGTAGCATGGTAGAGCAGTTGTGTTCTTAATCAAACATTTAACAGTAAAGTTGTAAGTAATTTGATGTGTGGTTTAAACAGATCTATTCAGGCGGTAGATCAACGTTACTGATCCCGACAAGATAGCTGTGTTTTCCGAGTGGGAGGGCTGCCAAGCATTCTCCTCAATGGGTAGAACTAGCTCTGTCCCGGCCTAGACCGGACACATTAATACCATTTAATAATGGTTAAATTACAGTACAACTCGGAGGTGGGCGCATCAGTTATTACAATTTACAATACCTTCGTTTGGAGATTGTGAATACAGTCAACCTGAGTGTCTATGTTTCTGACATGTTGGTGAATTGAATCTGATACGCGTGGCTGGTTACCTGTGGATGATACTTGTGCTGTGGTGAAGGTGACGCTTTTATGGCCGCCAGATGCGGGAGGGGGAGGGAGAGGTGGCGTGATTGTCAACTTTATCGAACCCTGAGGGTATTTCACTCTGTAATGGCTGAGCCCGTGGGCGGGACAGAGTTACTTTAGAGTGCAGATGACCTGTCGGATGCTGTCGTAACTTTAATCAATCCATTATCGAATTCAACCTTTCGGTACTAAAATCCTACTCGTGACTGACGACAATGCGGGCATCTTGCTCTCTTAATAATATTGACTGTTATTACGTGTAGGTGAAGTATGTAGACTTTGGCTGTTTCCGTATGACATCGGGGAAAAAGGGAGGGGGGAGGAATGTTGGACAAACGTTCCTCCCGTGACGCGTACTGTAGATGGCTGTCGTGCATCCCTTATATCCATATGATCAGTTCTCCCGTAACTGAATAAGAAGGTGTGTGCGGGAGATTTGTTGGCTGTTGTCTGTTGATGATAATGATGTTGTCGGGATGTCCAGGCTGCTGTATGATGCCAATGTTATAAGCGAAGTGGGTGGATACCAGTTTTCCACGCTGGTGAATGCCAAGTCTATTGTTATTGCAGGAGGTGGGGGTTTGCGGGAGATATTATTTCTCCCGCATCTTGTGCGGGAGGAACTGTTGCGGGAATTTTTATGTCTCCATCGGGAATTAATTAATACCGGTAGGTGCTGCTAAATGATATTGTGTCCGATGTTGAATGTCTCTGTTATGCTGAGTATAACCGAGTAGGTATGTGATGTACGCGCAATGACGAATTGACGTATCCAGCCTTGAGGGCAGGTGTGTTCTGTATGTGATGACGTTCTGTCTGTGATGTGATGTCCTGGCTGCTCACAGGGGAGTATGGTAGGCCGATTGGATGGGGTGGCCTTTGAACAGGGGGATGATGTGGTCATCTCCCATTACACGACAGTTGGTGTTCTGTTGTAGTTTTTAGACACCCGGAAAATTCGAGCCGAGAGTCTACTGAATAGGCTGCTTCCCTGCCCACCGTGGGGGTGGGGGGATAATGTTGGTCGGTGCGGTGCAGGATGCCACCTCCTGTGTTACAGCAGTCTCTCTCAACACGGAAGATTGACAGTCAACAGACGATGAGTGAAGAGTGAAATGGACTGGGCCGGTGATGTCCGAACTTGGTGTATAGATGAGAGATGCGAATTGGAGTGATGGCTGTGGTGGGACTCTGGGAGAGGGTGTCCCTTGGAGGGAGTGTGGTTTCGCGATTTTGGGGATTGGTCGGCTACACCTTGTTGTATGGTTTTGCGGTTCTAGACACGCTAAGGCTTCATCCAGCCTCTTCACTTCCATGCTATTCACCATAGGTTCCACCCCACAGGAAGCGTGGCTTGGGTCAGCCTCAGCTTCCGCTTGTGGTAGCTCTATGATGGGGGGGGGGGGCATAGCGGAAGTGGGTGGGAATGAGAAGAGATCGGAGGAACAACTTTTCCATCCAGTCTCTTGGACAAGACAAACACAAAATTCTTCAGATACGACTTCCCAGATTGAGTAGATCCACGCTAAGGAGGGAGAGGGTGAGTACGTATCTCGTCATCGTCGTCAGCATTAGCTGCTTGTTCATCCACATTCTGGCTTGGTGGTAGAAGTGGGGCTGAACTGGAACTGCGGTGCTCTGTGCTAACCATGGGAATACTAATTTCCGTGTAAATATCTGTCTGGGTACTGGTGTCATGAGAAATGCCCAGTCCGAGCTCTGGTGCTGGGTCATCACTGACACAAGGTTTAAGCTGATTGAAGTGGATGACTGAGGTCAGGCCATCCGAAGCACGGATACGGTCGGTCACGTCCGACGTCTTACCTACTACCACATAGGGGCCTTTCCACTGGTAACTCAGTTTACTTGGCACGTTTGCAGATCGTCGTGAATCGTGTACCCAAACAATCCTTCCTGCTTCATACAGATCTCCATGCACCCTCCAGTTATGCCATGTCTTTTGCCGCCAGTGTGCAGTGGATACTGTTTCTCTCACTAACTCGTGGGCTTGTTCTAACCTTTGCCGCAAGAGTTCAACATAGAGAGATGGTGAATTTCTTTCTCCTGGTATCCAAGGCATGGCCAGATCCAGGGATAAGACTAATTCACGGCCTAACATTAACCGAGCAGGGGTATAACCTGTGCTGGAATGTACTGAAGTGCGGTAAGCCATGAGTACATATGGGAGCCATAGGTCCCAATCTCTATAATCAAGGCGTGTTTCCTTAGTAACCATCTCCACAAGAGTTCTGTTGAATCTCTCTACTATCCTGTCACTCCGGGGGTGGTATGGAGTCGTCCTTGTTTTGACGATATGCAACAATTTGCAGAGCTCTGTTATGAGCCGGCTTTCAAAATTACTTCCTTGATCGGAGTGTAACCCATAAGGCATACCAATTCGGCAGAACACATTGCTTGCCAGGACCTGCGCTATGGTGGATGCCTCTTGGTCTGGCAAAGCTTCTACCCACTTCGTAAAATAAGCTTGTAATACGAGGATGTATTTATTTCCATCATCCGTTGTATTCAAGTGTCCGAGCACGTCAATAGCCACTCGCCACCATGGTGCACCAACAATCTTAATTTGAGATGGTGCGATGTGGTGTTGGCCAACAGTGCGTCTTTGCCATGGGATACATTTGGCAACCCATGCCTTGACACTATCGCGAATCCTGATCCAGTGGAATCTTAATTTGATATGGGCAACAGTCTTTTCCACGGCCAGATGCCTGCCGTTATCATGCAGTTGTTTTAATATTAGATCACGATAACTTTCCGGGACTACCAGATGGTCATTAATATAGAGAACATTATTTATTAATCGACATTCTTCAAACCGTTGGTAATAATATTTTTCCATAGTGGAAAGTGGTGTTACCGATTCCTTGGGAGGACCCTCCTGGATCCATGCGTATATATTTCTTGTCTGTACGTCTGTTGTTTGGTGGTGCACGATTTTCTCCGGATTCCACTCTGCGCACCTCAATTTGGGGAACTCCAGAGATGGCTGTGTTGACTGTGTCACGGTGGTAGCCTCTTCGTGTTCAGTTTCTGCGCCGATTCTACTGAGGGCGTCAGCATTCCCATGTAATTTGCCGGGATGGTGAACAACGTTGAAGTTGTATACCTGCAGGGATTCCTACCATCTCGCTACATGGCCCTCTGGATTGCTCAAATTCCTGAGCCATCGTAGTGAGGCATGGTCTGTATGGAGTGTAAAAGGGCGCCCATACAGAAAGTGTTTATAATACTTGATGAAGTGTACCACCGCTAATAGTTCTCGCTTGGTGGTTGCGTATCTTCTCTCCATTTTATTCAGAGTACACGAACCATAACCCAATACCTGCTCCGTTCGATCTTCCGTGACCTGAGATAGAACTACGCCAATAGCGTAAGCTGATGCATCAGCGTCTAAGATGAAATCGACGTTTGAATTAGGATCAGCAAGAATCAGGGCGGTCATCAAGAGTTCATTCAATGCCCTGAAGGAACCTTCACACTCACTCATCCACTCGAATGGTCGATCTTTTTCGGTGATCTTGTAGAGGGGGTGACGCAATCTCGCTGAAATGTCGGATGTTACGGCGATAGTACTGGCATAGGCCAAGAATACTTCGTAACTGAAGAGGGCTGTGGCCACTCTGCTACTGCCTTAGTTTTTGACGGCTGAGTAGCCACTCCATCACTGGATATGACGTGTCCCAGGAACTCAACGCTCTTTCTAAAGGGATGACATTTCTTAGGTTTGAGTTTTAAATTGGCCATGCGGAAACGTGATAGCACGGTATCCAAATTTATTAAGGCTTGCTCAAACGTGGGCCCGAAGACTATTACGTCATCGAGGTAACAGAGACAGATTTCCCATTGCAGGGTAGTTAATACCCACTCAATGAGTCATTCAAAGGTTCCGGGAGCATTGCACAACCCGTAGGACATCTTGCAGAATTGGAAAAGGCCATCCCTACAAACGAATGCGGTCTTTTCCATGTCAGCTTCATCCATGGCCACTTGCCAGTAACACGGTTTAAGTCGATCGAAGTGGACTACTGAGGTCAGGCCATCCGAAGCACGGATACGGTAGGTCATGTCCGACGTCTTATCTACTACCACATAGGGGCCTTTCCACTGGTAACTCAGTTTACTTGGCACAGTTGCAGACCGTCGTGAATCGTGTACCCAAACCATCTTTCCTGCTTCATACGGATCTCCATGCACCCTCCGGTCGTGCCATGTCTTGCCGCCGATGTGCAGTGGATAATGTTTCTCTCACTAACTCATGGGCCTGTTCTATCCTCTGCCGCAAGAGTTCAACATAGAGAGATGGTGAATTTTTCTCTCCTGGTTTCCGAGGCATGGCCAGATCCAGGGCTAATTCATGGCCTAACATTAACTGAGCAGGGGTATAACTCGTGCTGGAATGTACTGAAGTGTGGTAAGCCATGAGTACATACGGGGGCCATAGGTTCCAATCTCTACAAGGCGTGTTTCCTTTGTAAGCATCTCAGCGAGAGTTCTGTTGAAGCTCTCTACCATCCCATCACTCCGGGGGTGGTATGGAGTCGTCCTTGTTTTGATGATATGGAACAATTTGCAGAGCTCTGATATGAGCCGCCTCTCAAAATTACTTCCTTGATCAGAGTGAAACTCATAAGGCATACCAAAATGGCAGAACACATTGCTTGCCAAGACCTCCGCTATGGTGGACGCCTCTTGGTCCGGCAAAGCAAATGCTTCTACCCACTTCGTAAAGTTATCTTGTAATATGAGGATGTATTTATTTCCGTCATTCGTCGTATTCAAGGGTCCGAGCATGTTGATAGCCACTCGCTCCCATGGTGCACCAACAATCTTAATTTGAGATGGTGCGATATGGTGTTGGCCAACAGCGCGTTTTTGGTATGGGATATATTTGGCAACCCATGCCTTGACACTATCGCGAATCCCAATCCAGTGGAATCTCAATTTGATATGGGCAACAGTCCTTTCCACGGCCAGATGCCCGGCGTTATCATGCAGTTGTTTTAATATAAGATTACGATACCTTTCCAGATGGTCATTAATATACAGAACGTTATTTATTAATCAACATTTATCGTGGTGGAAAGTGGTGTTACCGATTCCTTGGGAGGACGTACCCCTCCTGGATCCATGCGTATATATTTCGTGTCTGTAAGTCTGTTGTTTGGTGGTGTGCAATTTTCTCTGGATTCCACTCTGCGCACCTCGATTTGGGGAACTCCGGAGATGGCTGTGTTGACTGTATCACGATGGCGGCCTCTTCATTTCAAATTTGCTGTGCGGAAACGGGAAAGCATGTTGTCCAAATTGATTAAGGTTTGCTCAAACGTTGGTCCGAAGACTATCACGTCATCGATGGTACGGAGACAGATTTCCCATTGCAGGGTGGTTCAATGAGTCGTTCAAAAGTTCCAGGAGCATTGGAAAAGGCCATCCATACAAACGAATGCGGTCTTTTCCATGTCAGCCTCATCCATGGCCACTTGCCAGTAACTGCTAGCTAAGTCAAGGGTACAAAACCACTTGGCTCCGGACAAGGAATCCAAGGCCTGATCTATCCGAGGTAACGGATAAGCGTCATTGATGCTAAGATCATTAAGGCGGCGGTAGTCAATACAAAACCACAAGGTTCTGTCCTTTTTGCCCGCTAGTACTATTGGGCTAGCCCATGGAGATGCTGAGGGTTCAATAATACTGGTCCGCGACATGTCGTCCACTTGTTGTTGTGCTTCCGCTTCTTTATGAATGGGAAAACATTGTACCGGTTGACGTAAGGGGCAATTATTGCCTGTGTCGATTGAGTGTCGTACGAGATGAGTCTCTCTGAGATCCATGTCTTTTCCGAATTTCAGGTTTCTGTGATTGCTGTAATCCAACTGTGTCACGTAGATATAAATCATGTAAATGTTCGGGTAAATCATTAGTCATATGATGTGGTGTGTCAGTAGGTGTAGGCGATTCCAATGAGATTATGCCCACTAAATGGCCGCAGCGTACTCCTGGTTCCAGAGTGATGGGGTCTGCGGTACCAATGAACACTCTAAAAGGTATATTTTCCTCATTAGTAGTGTCTACTATCATGCGGGGACTTGCGCATTGTGAGGCGATCATGTAATCAGGATCGGGTTCTGGTACGGCGATGTGTGTGTTGCTTCCTATCTGTGGTGTGGTGGCCCATAAGATTTGTTTTTGTCCCGGCTCAACTGTGACTGTACTGGATAATATTACAGCACACGTGTCATATAATGATGATGCCAGTCCAAGAGGTATTCGTCAGCTGTGTATGTCGAGTTCGTGTTGTTTGCAATGTATGATGGCTTCGCTGGCACTGAGAATATCAGATCCAAGGAGGGCATCGTTGTGAATAGAGGTGATGACAACTCGCTGTATGAATTGCATCTCCTCTATTTGGATGACTAAATTGTCTACACCGGCTATGGCCACATCAGCTCCCATAGCCGTCTGTAGGTAAATGTTTGTAGGTTTAAGGGGAGGCTTCTTATGAGGTGGGATGCTCTCATATAAGCACTTGTTAAATATAGTGATTGAAGCACCAGTATTAAAGGTGGCACTGGTGGAAACGCCACTAAACAGACTGGCACTCTTGTATATTACTTTACGGTGTACCTGTGGAAGAGTTTCCAATGACGCCATCTGCGACAAGGGTGTCAGAGCGGAATCGCTCTGTATGTACACTGCCTGTTTCCGAATTGCTTCTTTTAATGTGGTGGATGGCTGAGTGACGAAAGGGCCAGTTCGTCGTCGCCGCTGCTGTGAGGGCTGCAGTGAAGGCGGAGCTGGGGGTAGCAATGATGAGGGAGATGTTGCTGTTTCAGGGTATGCTGTATTAGTGTAGACAGCGGTGCGCACAGGATGACTGATAAGCTCCACCTGTGCAAGCCATTTCTTGCAAGCTTCATTTTATGTTTTGTTGAAGCACAGAAGAAACAGTGATGCCGCCAGGGATGTGTTTTTCCCCGTCTACGTCGGCGCTTGCGAATCCATGAGGTGGAGGGAACCGTTTCTCCTGAGTCGCTGCTGTCTGTGGGTGCGGGAGATGATGTTGGGTGGGTTTTGGTTTTTTTGCATACCGCCAAAGGACACCGAGAATTCAGTGTCTTGATGGCAGTACGTGGTGCTTGCAAAACGTTGTTTCGGCGGAGATGCTGCAACCTACCACTGCCGTTCTACACAGGAAAGAAGGCCTGTTATGTGTGAAGAAAGAGGTGGATGGCGATGCTGCGGATATGGGAGGCATCATAGGCATTGACATATGTGAAGCCGTGCGTTTTGGTGTAGGTGTAAATGCTGAATTTGGTTGGTAATTGTTGGCCACCGAACATTATTGTATGAAGGCCGCAGTTGAGCCGGGAAGCGAATACGGGCACCGAGGTGACTCTCTCTTCTGTGCCCCTAAGAGATTTGCTGGCTTCTCTGGTTGCGGTGTGCTGTGGTCAGGGGCAGGCATTGTCGAGGGAGGTTGGTTAGGACACCGTTCCCTCCAATGGCCTGGCTGACCACATCCGAAACAGGTGTTTGGTGGCAATGCGGTGTTGGTGGTGTTTGTTGTCCTGAAGTGAGTCATGGCGAGGTTAGTGCTGAGTGTTGTGACTAAATTAGTTAGAGTGGAGATCTGCTTATTGATCTCATCTATACATGCTTTCATGTTGCCATTGTTATTATTGCGCTGGTTCCCGTGCCTGGGGGCCCCGTTATAGCTTCCTCTGCAGACAGGCGCTTGATTCTGATTGGAATTCTGTACAGCTGGTTGTGGTGATGTTTGTGCTGTTGGTGTTGATGATCTGGGGTAGCACTAGTGGGCATGGCGACAGTGGCACCTTCTATCTCGTTGATGGGGTGAAGTTGGCATCGGCTAATCTTTCCCTGCTCCAGAAAGTTGTCTATACGGACCGCGGTTGCCATTAATTGGGCCAAACTACCATGGTCACCTAGAAATAACTTTTTTTCAGGGCGGGTTCACCGCTCAATGCATCGATAATCGTGTCAAGATGCAGATGGATTACGCCTTCCGTATTGGTGCTCGGATATGCGTGGGTGACTAGTCGTCAGATTCGACTAGCCAACTCTGGAAGAAATTCTGCTGCTCGTCGTTGGAGATTTTTGAGTTGAAAACGACTTGTTTCTCCGAGAGCTGTGTCGCCAAATCGCTCCGTCAATGCTCATTCCAATTGAGTGTAGGTGGGTGTGTAGTCAGTCCCACGATCCGCAAGAACTTGAAGGGCTTTTCCAGAAAGCTTTGCGGCGCGATATTCACCCATTTACTGATCATTCCAGTGGTTAGTCCAACTTATTGTCTCGAACTGTATTTTGTAGTTGGTCCAGTCATTTTCCCCGCTAAATTCAGGAGGGAGAATGACTTGGCCAAGACCGCGGGAAGAATGAAGTGGTTGAAACCTGGCTGGTGGTGGTATCTGTGAGACTGACGAGTATTGTGAGGCTGGTCATTGTGCAGGTGGTGTTGGTGGTGCTGGTGTTGGTGTTTACCGTCGATGCCGATGACGAGGAGCGAGAACATGCATACTCCAATTTAGTAAATCCTGCCCGTTTGTAGAACCATAGACTGTCATGGGTCTATGGACGGGAGGTGGAATATTGTGAAGATTACACGGATGCTCTCCCCAAGGTGAGGACTGATATTCCTCATATGGCGGTGGTGCAGTCGGCTGACGGTCATGATATGTAGCATGACTGATGTAATGGTGAAAAGGTGGTGCCGATTCCTCCCAATAATGCTGCGGTGTTCCCCTTGAGTATCGCGTTGCGCTAGAGGGGGCGGTGTGGGAGGTTGTCTGTAATGTGGATTGTCACCTGGTCATATGGTCTCCATAGATGACACGGGTGAATGATAGTAGTCAAAAGGATTATTTATATGCCCGTAATTGGGTCTTTATCAGGGTCGTCCATGATTCGGCCCTGATGGAGCTGGCCCGTCGCAGATGTCCGATATGGTTCTAAACTTTGTTCCCGCCTGGGAGGCATCCCTAAAGGTGCCGTCACTGACAGGCGAAAACAGGTTATATTGCGGTGTTGTAGATTCCGCAGGAGAATTTCTGGCATAGGCGGTGAGCATGTGAGCTGTGACTCCATCATATGACACTACCTCTTGATCGAGGGAGTCATCGCTAAATGGAGACGGTATAGAACTGAGCTCACTATACAGTGTGGGCGTGAGTTCGCTACATGTTAATAATGATATTCTTCGAGCTCCACATCGGGCGCCACTTGTAGCTCGCGGGGTAGTGTCGGGCTGTTCTAGTATCTGATGTCGACTCGCCGTGCCACAAGTGCACGACGAATGATGACTCTGGTTAGCTTCCGGTCTCGGGGTGACGGATCCTGTACGAGACTTCCTTACGGGTAACAAAGACCGGCTCCTAAGGCTGGTGGAACTCAATCATTCCGGTGGGGCCATGCGACCATCGTCGCGAACATTAAACACAACGGGCTCATCCCAAGAGTTTGTGGCACCAGTATGCCTGTCCATAGCAATTTCGTGATCTATGGACTTACAAGATTTGATTTTTGGTGACCTAATTAAAATATGTTTATACAATGATTTTACCTAAACGGACTGTCGAGTATGCTAGATAAAACTAATGAGCGTACCAAAATACAAGACATAGAGACAGCCTGATGAACTTTTAATTGTGGGGCTCCCGGAGGTACCACACAGACTCGTAGGTCCGCAGAGGTATCCCCGCAAGGGAGGCTCCCGTACACGAGACTAGTGCTAGTTTGGGTGAGGAGTATTATCCTCGCATGGACCATCATCGCTGAATCCTTGCGAGAGGCAAGTGCCTCGCGTGGGCCTCCATCCCGGGAAAATGTCGCCACTGCTCAAAGCGGGAGAAGAGTAGTAGGCAAAAAGGGGCCTACTCTAATATTTAACCAAAAACGCTACAAAGAAAGGACCATACCTAGATTATGACTATAAGGTTGCGTGCTGTTTTACGTGAAGGTGGAACGAATGATTCCCGAAGGATTCCCACATCACTGCCTTATGTAATTCCTAGTATGCTAAATTAGTAGTTGCCGCTTTATTTCTGCGGGCCTTCTATGCTTAGTCTCACATTTAATTTTTAAAGACAATGATTATTTTAGGCCACAAATGGCGGGTGTCTACCTAGCTATTAGACATGGCTGTCATTGAGAACGGATGCCCTAGTACATCAATACTGAAGACAGCGCAAATACATCTTACTCAGCAAGATTTCCGAACTGGGTAAGAATCCGGACATCCTACTCCATAACCACATAAGACATCACAAGTTACTTTTCACGAAAGTATTTTAGGCAACTGATCTATCGTTGCGGTGGGGGTAAGAGAGACGAATACCAACCGTAAATGTCCTTCCTGTGATGGCATGGCAGATCTGAATATCATGCCCAGACATTCTCATGGAATTCGGTGTGGATGTGCATCTCGCCCGTCACCAGGTCCTATGGAACTAACCGTTTACACTGTCATTAGGTTTAAATACAAGTTGTCCAGTTTTGCACTGCGGTGTGGGAGGATTGCTCAGCAAATAAAATAACAATTAAGATATGTTTGCGCAGTGCTTTCCTACATTGGCAGAAGTGCTAACTACTAAGTATCCGAGGATACATGGGGAATGTATGTGACATCACACCCTGGCCATCACCGCTCAGAAATCCCAACAGTTTCCCAGGGTCGGATCAGCCCATGGTGCGAATAGGGGCATCCAAAGAATTAGGAAGCCACAAGGCTTAATGGAACATGAAGAGAGAGACAATATCTTAGAGATATGAATCTTGCTGGAGTGCGGGGCTAAATTATCGCAACTACCTGGAAAGAGGCATATACTACAGATTTCCTAACGAAGAAATTGTCTCTAATCATATTAAACCTATCCTATCGAACTGAATAGAACAGGTTTTAGTCAGTAGCATGCCAGCCTAAACAGAGTTATAGCATGGACAGCGAGCTCAGTGAAAAATTGTTGCTGTCGGGAGAAAGTGCTGCATATAATAATGTTGCTGTATAGTGTTTCCTATGTGCACTGCAGTCCTATATTTTCCACAACTAAACAAAACATACGAACTGATGACCACTGGCCATATATATATATATATATAAACTAACCAGAACAATCAATACAGTGTAAACTGATCAGAATTATATGTCCTTAGTACAGGTTAACGAACCTACTATGGTGCGGTTAGCGAAAAACACCTTACAGAAAATGAGAATAACTATAAACATATACAGAAATTATAACTAGCGGTCCTAAGACAGTTACGGTACCTTTTAGTCATCGGGACCATTTATACGGATACAATATAATTATCAGAAATATAAGTAACGGAATAATTAAAATGTTAAGTATAGTTACTTGAATAATCGCTAGCCATTCTTAAGTCTGGTCTATCGTGTTACTGAAATTGATACATAATTCTTAGGCTGACATGAGTTGATGCATTCTCAGGAAGCTGAAAAGTTCCTGCAGGCTGGTTCCCACAAACAGGATTCCCGCAAGCAGCTCATGCCGGGAACGGATTGAACTCAGGACTGTAAGCACAATATAGAACGTCTAACGAGTAGTCAGTAAGAGATATAATATAGCATTACTGCTGTGAAGAAAGTTTCAATACACCGATGGTACGGATGGAAGTTGACAACAACCCAATCACAAACGGGGGTTGTTAGATGCAGATGAATATACAAAACTAAGCTAATGGTGCTGGGTACGTCAGCCAGCTCTAAAGATGTACTGGGCAAAGTTTACTTGCTGCGGTCGAAAGATTTAGACGAACCTGCACGAAATCAGTGCGGGGACGGTTAAATAATGACTTTTTGGCATGGCCGGCAGATTCGGCGAGTCATCCACCAAAGAACATCACTGCCTCTACATCTGTAGAATCACATTTTCAGGCTGTAAAGGCCTCACCGCAAGTTCGTGTTCCGAAGTAGCTCTTGATATTCGTGAACAATAACTAGAAAGTTCCAAATTGCTCCTGCAAGACGGGAGTTACAAAATTGTTTTAGTGCGGTGGGTTGGATAACTGCTAGCTATGGGAGAAGAACCGACAGAAAGCGAAGTAATATGCGTAATGCCTGTCGTACTGATAGTAACTGTCACAGGTCCAACGTGTTCGGCCCTTGGCCTAGGATGCTCTCGATCTCTGGATCGCATCTCCCGTTATACTACTCGTGACATCACAGGCGCAGGCTCCACCCAATCATCGTTCGAGCAACAGCCAATCAGCGCGTAGCTGATAATAATGCAGTCGAATGTTCCAGAACATTCTAAAAGCTCTGCGTCCACGTGGTTATGACGCCACGGCAATATTTTGAAGATAATCAAGAAGTGTTTTCCGTGGATAACTCAGCCATTTCTTAACCGATTTTGAAATGGTTTAAAGATTTGAAAAGCCCCTGTCGAATTCTGGTGGGAACAGGTAATTAAAAAGGATTACAAGGTACCATCTCGGTACACTAAAAGCGTCATCCCATCTTGGTCATAAACTACATGCTCTTATCAAAAATAGCATCTAAGCATGCGCATGTGCACTACGCGCTTTAACGAACTTAGTCATTTTTATAACGTGATCTCTCTCATAGGCCCATATACGCTTATGGCTCTACCCAGGGGGGGGGTGTTCAGGGAACGAATCCAGAATGGGCGGCGCGTACCCAGCTTGGCTTGTGTGGCTGGTACCTGCCCGGTCGATCTGAACTACATACATTATCGAGTGGAATAGCTAATGGAAGTCTTCCTATTCGACCATACGTCAAATAAAAAATGGCATATATCTAGTCGTAGCATTCCAAGGATTTCAGGTATGCCATGACAAGCAACATATTCATTGAAAAATGTATCCACTACGTTCCACCCACGCAGAAAAATTATCAATTATCGTCATTGTGTAGATGTTGCCTTTATTGGATTCCAATAGTGGACCTATCAAATCCATCCCAGTTATCCCATGCAGATAATTGGACATAGGAAATTTTGTATACCTGCGTCAGGTCGTGATAGGTCGATTGACTTGGCATGTCATACACTTATCTAACATACATACCACATCCTTTCTCAAGGATGGCCAAATGAATGAATCCCTAATCATTCCCATTGTTTTCTTAAGAACTTGGTGACCAGCTCATGGGCTTTCCTGAGCTCTTGCTCATGAACATTACCAGGTAACATGATTCTCGGGTACTCAGCATCCAATGCTGATGGTGGGGTTAATGAATACACTATTCCATTATTAACCACATATTCTTCTGGCATGTTCTTAAACAATTCAGGGAATTCTTTGATCTGTTTATTGCCCAGATCAGGATATGGCACATCATACATTTCTAGTGGAACATGCGGTGACACACCCTCTTCCGCCTCTGTTATGACATAGTCACCAGTATCAAGCAAAGTGACTTCAATAGGTCGACATAAACTTGACAACATATCCGTGCGAATATTCTTCGCACCCTGGATATACTCAATCTTACACCCATATTCAGCAATTAGACCTGCCCAGCGCTGTACCTTCATGTTGTTGACCTCACCAACAAATAAACTCTTAAGAGGTTTGTGGTCAGTATACACAGTAAACTCAGCACCAAATACATATGGACAAAGCTTCTTTAATGCATAGATAACAGCGTAAGCTTCCTTCTCTATTACAGGCCAGTTTAATTGACTATCCTTCAGGGTTGAGCTAACATACTGAATTATATGTTCAATGCTGCTATCATCTATCTGAAGCAAAATTGCACCTATCATATAGCTTGATGCATCCGTATACAAATTATATGGTTTATTCAAATCCAGATACATGAGAACGGTCTCACTACACAGCAAGTTTTTCAATTTCTCAAACACTTGCTGTTCTTCTTTTCCCTATTCAAATCGTTTATATTTCTTTGTGAGTTCTATCAAAGGTTTAACAATTTCTGCATAACCTTTCGCACAAGATCGATAATAACCAGCAGCTCCCAGAAAACTTATGACTTCACCCACATCATGGGGTGGTGACATTTCACTTATGACCTTAACCTTTTGACTTTGAGGAGCTACTCCTTGTCTCGAAATGCGATAGCCCAGTAAGTCTATGGACGCACTCACAAAGTCACATTTCTTTTTCTTCAATTGGAGATTGTACTCCTGAATTTGATTCATTACAAGACGTAAATGACGAGCATGTTTGGTTAGATTTCCTGAATAGACAACTATATCATCTACAAGGACATGCACACATTTTCCTACAAATTCGCGAAAAATATCATTCATGGCACATTGTAACACTGCACCTGAGTTGCCAATATCCGGACTTCAAGTCCGTTATAGAAAATAGTGTTGTGCCTTTCATAGAGTCAAAAATATCGGAGATATTATGTAATTGGTAGCTGTCCTTGCGACATACAGAATTCAATTTCCTAAATTCCACACAGAAATGGGTATCACCATCCTTCTTGGGTACCAAGGTAATAGGTGACGCCCAAGGTGATGACGATGGTCTTATGATTCCTGCATCTAATATCTCCGTAACCTGATTTTTGACAAGATATGTCTTTGCTAATGGAATACGATATGCCTTCTGTTGAATTGGAGGGTGATCTCCTGTAGGAATCATACATTGTACTTGGGCATATGTCCAAGAGTGTTGGGATGAGCCGTATCGAAATTATTGTAAGTACTTGGTCAATAACTGCATATCTGGTCGTTTCTTTGCAACTAGCATAAATGTAGACACTTTGAGGTCTGAAGGGTATTTTAAATGGATATCCTTTCTGGAACCATACCACTTCCCTCTTCCCATAGTCGATCTTTGCTTTACCCATATTCAAAGCATCTGCACCAATCAAACATTCATGCCTCATGGGTTCCACAACCATGATCAAAATTGGCCTGGCATCTTGAAACCTTACTTGAGTTTCGCCTAATATGTCTATTGGTGAGCCATTTTTGGCTAACAAAGTGTGAGCCTTCCTTAATGGACGAGCATTTAAGATGCTCCTCTATATATCCTTTCTAACAAGAGAGGTGCTAGCACCAATATCTATCAATGCATCTAGGTACTCACCCCTGTTGTCCACTTGACCATTCGTTTCAACATCTAGCTGGATGAGGAACCTTTCAGTCACTGGCTCCCTCCATATGCGTTTAATGAATGCCTTCTCCCACTAACAGCATCTACATAAAAATTCCACCTGTTCATACTCCATGAGTCTCCTCTGATACCGTATGAATAATGGCCATACTCATATGTGTGCTCATCTGTTAAGATGAAGCCATCATGTTTGACATATTCTTCATCGCGATTTGCATAGTTTCGAATCGCCTTCTGAGCGTTCCTGGAATATGATCGCAGTTTGGTATCATGACTAATGTCCTGTGACATGGTCTCATCTTGGTGGAACTGTTTGTCTCATTGGGTCGGCTGTCGGCGATTGTGCTGCCGATGGTTAACTTCATTTACTTCCATCTGCTCCTTGTAACGATTAGTATCATTACGACTGGATGGGTGGCACAGTGAATTTTGTTGGTTTCCATTCATCAGACATTCCGCTTGATAGTGTTCGGTTTGTTGAAACCTATAGCACGTAATCATTCATTTCGGCTGATTAGGCTGCTTGGAATAGCATTCAGAGGCCATATGGCCTAACTTGTCGCATGTGAAACATGTTATCGGTGGTCTCGCTGCCCTTGTTGATTGCTGCATGCGTTGCTGCTGGTTTCCATTTGGTGGTGGTGCCCTTGCAGATCTACACTCCCGTTTTAGATGGCCAACCTTCCCACAGTTATAACATGTTTGCAGGTCCCATTTTCTTTGTGCTGACCTGGGTCCAGCTTGACGAGATTTTGGTTGGGATGTGGCTTGAAGATTCTTCATTATGGTACGCAGCTTGCTAATCATCTTGCTCTGCTGCTCAATTTGGTTCTTCATCTCTCGGAAGTTTTGTCAAATGCCCCTCCCCCCTTAATGTCGATGGCCATGTCTTCTTCTCCATGCCCATTCATCTGCATAGCTTGTAGCAGGCCATTGCAGTTATCTTCTTCTTCGGTCATTACCATTGACTCTGCAAGATTTCTCTTTCTTTTGCATACTATACGCTGACCTAGATTCGTGTCATGTGGTGCATGTATATATACAGCTAAAACTATGCGTATTGTATCCTGGTTAGCTACAGGATACGCCCACCTCACTAAACTCCTTGTAATGATGATTAAATGAGATGAGCGTCTCGTTGGATCATTGCTTTAATGCGTCCAGATCATATTTGATCCTTTCAGTTTTGTTTGCAGAGATGAAATTAGTTGTAATAAACTGCGATATTTTATCAAAATTGACTACAGCATGGTCTTTATCTACTAAGAACTGATCCAATGCCTTGCATAAAGGACCCCTTGATGCTCGTGTAGTAACATACACCGGGATTACCGTTAGGGTTCCGCTTGTTGCTTGTATTATTCAGCTGCATTCGTCAAGAAACTGCTGCACTTCTTTTGGAATCAAACCATCACATGGCTTGATCCGATGCACCAACTCTCATGCATCTTGACGATGCACCCTGTCCCATTCTCTTCTCTCCTCATCTTTTGCTATCGAGGCAGCGATCTTCATGCTGACTGCATTCACCACCTCCAATGTGCTTTAAATGGCTGGCATCGGAGCTGCCATTGTGCCGTTGTGAGAAAAGATCAGGCTGTTAAATGACTCTATTCTATATAGTTAATCGTAGTATAACTGTGCTACGACCCATTTCAGTCGAGGTTGTTGTTCGCTTTTGATATCCGTTGTAATATGGATAATACCATTCTCCTGGTATTCACAATGTTGGATGACTTTAGGGCTGTCTGTTTGTTTAACAAGGTCTATAAATACAGATACTCTATCATTTAAATAAGTTAAAACTGTTGTTATTGTACTTACATATTTTCACTGATTTGCACTTGCATGGGGATATTAACCCCACCACCACCATCCATCACAACCCATCCACCACCACAACCCCTAATTCCACCAACCACCAACAGCACCACCACAAGCAACATCATCAGCACCCACTCCGATTTTTATATCAAGGGATGTGGGGGCCTGGCTGGATATATAGCTACAATCATCAAATCAACATGCCCATAAAGAACCAATGTTTTATTTGTATCCATATTTTTACATTGAAGAAAATATTACATATGATAAAACATATAGTTTCTGTAGCATAAACAAATAGTCAATGTTCTGTAGATCCATTTATCGATGGGTAGACTGTTCCTTATGGATCAGATCCATACCACTGGAATCATCATCATTATCATCAGCATTAAGATTGTTCCTTATGTACTTCTAGATCAGAAACTCTCTTTTCGAAAAGCTGAGAAGACTGCTTCATTGTATGCGTACCCCTCGGTGATAAAATCTTTAGTTTCCCGACAAATTATTTTAATGAGCGTAGAGTTCTGTAATCTTCTCCACAGGAACATTATATTTATACACATTGCAACTAAAGCTTCAGCATATACGTAAATAGTCACATTACCTCTACCAATTGGGTCTGTATTCACTTCACCATCCTCATCTTCTAAGCCTGATTGTTCAGTGTGTAAGACCCGCTTAACATTTTGGAACATGGCGAATAGTTCCTGATTGCCTATGGCTTCTTTTTCATTTTCACCTTCATCTTCACTCTCAGACTCTGCTGAGTCATCACCGGCTTCACTCTCAGACCCTATTGGCTCATCATCTTCGCTCTTCATCTTTGTCATTTCTTCATATTCACTGGCTAGATTTTGCTATCTTCATTGTTATGGAATCGGATCTTATGCCACTTCAGGTCATTTGACCTATCAGAAGTTGAATCACATTCAGAACATTTACATCTCGGCATATTGATTATAGGATAAATCTAGCAAGCGTTCAAGTTCCAAGGTCCTTCAAACAAATCCTCTGACTGCCTAAGGCTACCTAACTACTCTGCAGTTAAAATGCACATCCACCCACTTTGGGATATTTAAACTGGAGTGAGAAAAGGGATTGAATTTGAACCATTTTATAGGATTATATATACTGCGGCTGCAAATCTGCAACATGCGGCTACAAATCCACATATGCGGCCGCAATTCCGCAATATGCGGCCACAAATCCACAACATGTGGCTGCAAATCCGCACATACACGTTTATATATCGCCAAGGCAACTCTGAACTTCACCTGAATATTAGCAGCCACAAATCCGGACATGCGACCACAAATCCACAACATTCAGTCCCATATACACAACGTGCGGCCACAAATCCGCAACATGCGGTTGCAAATCCGGGGCTTGTGGTTGTGGTAGTAGTGGCGGAGGCAGCGGCGGCGGTGGCAGGAATCGCGGTTGTGGTTGATAGTGTGGGTGATCGTGGTGTGGATGTAGTGCTGGTTGGCGTGGTGGACCTCATCGTGGTGGTGGTGGTGGTGGTGGTGGTGCTTGTGGCTGTGGTGGTGGTGGTGGTGGTGGTGGTGGTGTTTGTGGCTGTTCTGGGTGTAATATTTCTAGTGGTATTGGTCGTGTTTCTAACAGTTATGATTGTGATGTTTATGGTGCATGTGCTGTTTGGTTGTGGTGATGATTGTGTTTGTGGCGATGGTTCTGCTGCTGGTGATAGTGGTTCTAGTTGTGTGGTTGTGGTGGTTCTCAGCATGATTGTGGGTTGATGATGATTCTAATGGATTCTGATGGTAGTGGTGATGATGCTGATGGTGCATGTTCTGGGTGGGGTGGGGTTGGTGTGGGGTGTTGTTGTTGTTGTTTATGGTGGTGGTTGTAGTGATGGTTGCATGGGTGGTCCTGGTGTTGCTTTTACTGGTCGTGGTTGTAGTTGCGGCGGTGTTGTCGGCGGTGGCATGGGATGAGGGTGTGGTGGATATGGTGAGTGGTGGTGGTGGTGGTGGTGGTGGTGGTGGTGGTGGTGGTGGTGGTGGTGGTGGTGGTGGTGGTGGTGGTAGTGGTGGTGGTGGTGGTGTGACTGTAGTGGGGTTTGTGGTTGTTCTTGCAGTGGTGAATGTACAGATGGTAGTGGCAAGTTTGTGGTCGTGATTGCAGAAGTGGCAGCGCCGGTGACAGGAGGGATCGTTAGTAGTTAAGGGTGCGGCTGGTCGCTATTGTTCTTTTCGTTGGAATGTGGTTTTAGCCAATCAAAACGCTCCATTTCATTTTCTAGCGTTTGGAGAAAAATGGCGACCAGGGGCACACGCATTCTAGAGGACAATGGCGACTATAACGCCACGTTTTTCTAGATAACAATAGCGACTATATTCACACGTATTTGAGAATCTGCAACACTGGAATGTTCTATTATTTTGAATGAGTTAACCCTTAAAAGTATAAAAGTTGTGTATTTTACGTTTGAACGTAGTGGCGGCGGTCCCCCCTCCGTGGTTATCTACCATTGTAAAAATAATAAGAGAGTGATGTAAAATAATAGAGTTTAAGAGGTGGTCTGATAACGGAGGTCGTGGGAGGAGGAGGAGGTTGAGGAGTTTGAGGATGAATGCAATGCCGGCCGGCCGAGTGGTCTGATAGTAAACTGTAGAATATTTAGAGATTGCCTGTAAGCTGTTAGTAAGCAACAGCTACCAGTGGATTGTATCATGGGTTAAAAAAGTTAACCCTTTCACCGATGAATATATATCTCATTTTCATCGATACCGTACAGGAAAACTGTTGAATATTTTGAAAATAATTTGACTGCCTGTGTCAGTTGAGGCGGAATGCTATAGTATTCCTCCTCAGTTGATATTGCTGGATGAGGGCGATGCTAGCATACTTGTTTACAAGGTATGCATGATGTACGAATATTTTGATAATTTGTTGCTGAATATTTTGATAATTTGAGTGGTAGCTGAATATTTTGATAATTGGTTCCTGAATATTATGATAATCGGTTGCTGAATATTTAGATTGGTTGCTGAATAAATTGATTGGTTGCTGAATATTTTGAAAACGATTTGACTGTGTAAATTTCTTATTAGGCGATGTTAGGTAAGAGAGAGGGGGTCTTATAACGGAGGTCGAAGGAGGAGGGAGGAATGCTATCTAGGCCAGCAAAATGTGTTCCCCAGTCATTTAATTTTCAAAAATCAGACACGTACACAGGAAGTTTTCCTATGCTATTATATAGATAGTGTTATCTATCGTATTTATGTCTCTAAAATGGCAGTCATTTAATTATTAAATTTTCAAAAATATGGACAAAATGCATTCCTTGTCAATGGCAATGCATTAATCGACCGCGAACAATAGCGTACAGATGCCCATTTAGAACAGTATCGTTGGTATTGATACTAGTAAAATAATAGAGTTTAAGAGGTGGCCCGATAACGGAGGTCGTATGAGGTTGAGGATGTATGAGGAATTACGGTATTGATGTTTGAAAATAATTTGACTGTTTCGTCGCTAACGTTATTAGTATACTGTAGAATATTTAGAGACTGTCCATAAGCTGTTAATAAGCAACAGCTACCAGACAGATTAGTAACAAAATATTAAAAATAATCTCGTATTAATGGTATGTATGGTTGGAATGGTAACCAAGACTAGGTGGTGATGGATTCATTGGATTGTATCATGGGTTAAAAAAGTTAACCCTTTCACCGATGAATATATATCTCATTTTCATCGATACCATACAGGAAAACTGTTGAATATTATGAAATTAATTTGACGTTGTTAACGTTATTAGTAAAACTATTTTTGTTGAATATTTTGATTGAATTTTAACCGACATTACGCACAAATTGTTTTAAAATACTTTGCAATAACATCAGACGTTTTAGATACGATGTTTAAAATGTGGTCATTATGTCTCTGAGGGTTCCGTTTATAGAATTGTATGTCGAGCGTACTTATGCTAAAAATATTATTTGATGCGTATGATTTATCCATACATCTTGAATAGCCGTGGGATCGGTCCTTAATCGAGTTACAAACACGGCACGTGTTAATAACGAAAGAATGTTAAAGCACCAAGTTCAATCTTAAATTGAGATACAAACATGTCATGTGTTAAGGAATACTATAAGAATATACCACCCGTCTCATTCTAAGCACGGGATATTACAATGTCCTCGCCGAGAGTTTGTGAAAATCGATAATAACGCCCGCTCACCGGCTATTGCTGTTTACCGACGCTTAAAGATATGACAATTAAGAGCAACATTTTGAGCGTAGTAGCATAATCATATATAAATATATCCTTTTGGCTACAGAGCAGTGATACGTTATAACCATGTTTTTAACTATATAATTCAGTCCTGCCCTAAGCGACCACCTCATGTTGCGCCATTACATGGATGCTAGAGACTTTCTTAACCCTTTTAACCCTCGAATTTCTTCATATTCATATTTGTGGTACAAGAGAAGACTATTTTTGAAAATGTATCAATGACTGGCACTGCAGGCTATCCATTTGTCTAGTCATTGCGCCGGCAAACACCCCCACCAACCACCATCATCACCGCCAACACCCACCACCACCACCACCACCTCCACTACTACGACCTACACCCAGCACCATGCATTAACCCCACCAACACTATCACCCATGCACCCGCCAACCCATAGCAAATTTCTTCATATTCATACTTGCATCCTTAGAGAAGACTATTTTTGAAAATGCATTAACCCTACCACCACCACCACCCACGCACCCGCCAACCCATAGTGAATTTCTTCATATTCATACTTGCATCCTTAGAGAAGACTATTTTTGAAAATTTATCACCGGAATGACTGACTCTGACAGCTATCCATTTATCTAGACATTGTGGTCGGAATGTGTGAGAGCTCTGTGTTTGAAAAAATGGCATATAGGTTGGAGAGGGTCATGAGGATTTAATAAAGGTCTCGCTCGTATGCACACATGCTAATACGCAATACTGCTAGTTATATGTTGTGCGTAGGTGCCTGCGTGCAACACTACGACCTACACCCAACACCAGGCATTAATCCCACCACCAACACCCACCCACCCGACAACCCATAGCGAATTTCTTAATATTCATACTTGCAGCCCTAGAGAAGACTATTTTAGAAAATTTATCATCGGAATGACTGACTCTGACAGCTATCCATTTGTCTAGACATTGTGGGCATAATGTGTGAGAGCGAGGTGTCTGAAAAATGGTATGTAGGTTGGAGAAGGTATGTCATGAGGGTTTAATATAGGTCACGCTCGTATGAACACGTGCTAATACGCGATACTGCTAGTTATACGTTGTACCCTTGTGCGTGCCATGGTGTGTGCCCTTGCGCGCATGCGTGCGCCAGAAGACTTTTTGAAAATTTTTCATCGGAATGACTGGCTCTGCTGGCTAAAATGTATACGTACATGTGCGAACGCATGCGGTCCGCATGTTGTGAATTTGCGGGCGTATATTGTGGATTGCGGGCGCATGATGCGGATTTGCGGGCGTGTGTTGCGGATTGCGGGCGTATGATGCAGATTTGCGGGCGTATGTTGCGGATTTGCGGGCGCATGATGCGGATTTGCGGCTGCGTCTTGTGGATGGCAACAAGTGTATGTACATGCCTGAACATGCATACACGCCAAAATATATGCATACATGTGCGGCCGCACGCGGGCCACGTGTTGCGGATTTGCGGGCGTATGTTGCGGATTGCGGGCGTATGATGCGGATTGCAGGCGTATGTTGCGGATTGCGGGCGTATGATGCGGATTTGCGGTCGTATGTTGCGGATTTGCAGGCGCATGATGCGGATTTGCGGGTGTGTGTTGCGGATGGCACCAAGTGTATGTACATGCCTGAACACGCATACACGCCAAACTGCATGCATACATGTGCGGCCGCATGCGGGCTGCATTTGCGGATTTGTGGGCGTATGTTGCAGATTGCGGGCGCATGATGCGGATTGCGGGCGCATGTTGCGGATTTGCGGGTGCATATTGTGGATTTGTGGCCGCAGTACATATAATCCTATAAATGGTGCAAGTTCAATTCCTTTTCTCATTCCAGTTTAAACATCGCAAAGTGGTTGGACGTGTAACTGCAGAGTAGTAAGGCAGTCAGATTTCTTTGAAGAACCTTGTAACTTGAATACTTGCTAGATTTATCCTATAATCAATATGCCGAAACATAAATGTTTTGAATGTGGTTCAACTTTTAATAGGTCAAATGACCTGAAGCGGCATAAGATCCGATTCCATAATGCTGAAGATAGCGAAAATCTAGACAGTGAAGATGAAGAAATGACAGAGATGAGGAGTGAAGATGATGTATCAGCGGAGTCGGAGAGTGAAGCCGGTAATGACTCAGCGGAGACTGAGAGTAAAGATGAAGGTGAAGATGAAAAAGAAGACATAGGCAATGAGGAACTATTTACCATATTCCAAAATACTAAGCATGTCTTAGACGCTGATCAATCAGGTTTAGAAGATGAGGATGGCGAAGTGGACACAGACCCGCATGGTGTAGGCAATCTGCCTATTTCCGTATATGCTGGTGCTTTAGTTACAAAGTGTATAGACATAATACTCCAGTCGAGAAGATTACAGAACTCTACGCTCATTAAAATAATTCGTCAGGAAATTAAAGATTTTATCGACAAGGGGTATGCATACGATGAAGCAGTCTTCTCAGCCTTTCGAAAACGAGAGTTTCTGACCAAGAAGTACATAAGGAACCATCTAGATGCTGAGGATAATGATGATGATTCTGTCGGCGATAGATCTGATCCATAAGGAATCAGTCATCGATAAATGGATCTCCAGAACATTGACTATTTGTTTATGCTACTGCAACTATACGTTTTTATCATATGTAATATTTACTTCAATGTGAAAATATGGATACACATAAAACATTGGTTCTTTATGCGTGTGTTTGATGATTGTAGCTTCCCAGCCGGGTCCCCCACATCCCTCGATATACAAATCGGAGTGCTGATGCTGTTGGCAGTGGTGGCGGTGGTGGGGTTGGCGGATGATGAAAATAGGTGTTGTGGTGGATGATGGTGGTGGGGTTAATGCTTGGTGGTGGGTGTTGGTGCTTAGTGGGTAGTGGTGCTGATGGTTATAGAGGGATGGTGATGGTGGTGATGGTGATGGAGGTGATGGTCGGTCTTGGTAGTAGATGATTGCGGTCGCAATGTCCAGACAATGGTTAGCCAACTATATTATTTTTGTTGTCGGGGGTCTCATTGACTAGGTACTCATAATGCATTCATACTGTGTGTACCCAGACATGGTAATTTTTCCTAGTTTATTACCGTTAACTGGCTGACTGGCGAGGTGTTTCAGACATTCCAGGGATCTACTTCCTAGCAAAATATTATGGAAACGATTTGAGCAAAAGTTGATGCAGACAGTCAAATTATTTTCAAAATATTCACTAAATATCATGGAAATGATTTGATAGAAAGTTGTCGCTAACACCTCAGTCAAATTATTTTCAAAATATTCGTACAACGCGCATTGTAGGCCTTGTAAACAAGTATGCTAGTATACCTCATCCCTCGTGCCAGGCATCACCACGCTAGCATACATCATCCCTCCTCCTCCTCCTAACTCATTTGACCTCAATTATGCGACCACCTCTACACTCATTCCAGTTATTTTCTGATTCTTCAAACCTATATCATGATGCATTGGTAGCTTAAGCGAATAGTTTTGATACTAATTTGACATAGGAAGCTAGAATTCGCACAAGCGCCTTCGTGCGCACAAACTCTTAAAAGTGCTGTTCAATGCGACAATTTGACATAGGAAGCCACGATTCCGCTTAATTTCAAAATACTTTTTTACTACAACCACGAGGGACCGCATCGACCACCTAATACGTTAAACGATCCAAGGGTGCTCGTCATTATTCGTCAACGATGACGACGTTGGGCATTGTTCCCACTATTTTTATAACAATTTTTAAAATTTAATAATACGAGATGCATGATGATTATATGTATAATATTATGCATACAACATCGCTTGGCTTAGCTATATATTACCCGCATAGAGATATACTTTGCTCTCTGTTAAAAAAATTAAATAACTGGTTGGAAGCCGCTTAGTTTTGAGGGTTTTAGATGAAGGTTAACGCGTTTGCATACAAATTGAAGGATTAAAAGCGAATCATAAATGCTTTATGCACAATACCGAGGTGGTCAGAGAAAACATATTTCCCTGGATACTTTTATAATGCGCACAGATTTTTATGCGCATAAACCATTTAACAAACTGATCCATAGCGTCTAGCCCGTGAACATATCCAAGATTTTCGCCTGCATGTATGTGTCATTATATGGAGGCCAGTATGCGACAGTTTTTGATAGGACGCTAGTCATCTCACGCGATATTCCTTATATTTTTTTTTGTAGTAGAGCGATGTAGTATAAATGTAAATGTTAATGTCCTTTTGGCTAAAATGTGTTGTGGATTTGCGGGTGCGTGTTGCGGAACGCACCAAGTGGAAGTACATGCCTGAACACGCATACACGCCAAAATGCATGCATACATGTGCGGCCGCATGCGGGTGTGTGTTGCGGATTTGCGGGCGTATGTTGCGGATTGCGGGCGCATGATGCGGATTGCGGGTGTGTGTTGCAGATTACGGGCGTATGATGTGGATTTGCGGTCGTATGTTGCGGATTTGCGGGTGCATGATGCGGATTTGCAGGTGTGTGTTGTGGATGGCAATAACTATATGCACATGCCTGAACACGCACGCATACACGCCAAAATGCATGCGTACATGTGCGGCGCATGCGGGCCGCATTTGCGGATTTGCGGGCATATGTTGCGGATTGCGGGTGCATGTTGCAGATTGCGGGCGTATGTTGCGGATTGCGGGCGTATGATGCAGATGGCAACAAGTATATGTACATGCTTGAACACGCATACATGCCAAAATGTATGCGTACATGTGCAGACGCATGCGGTCCGCATGTTGCGGCTTTGCGGGCGTATGTTGCGGATTTACGGGCGTATGTTGCGGATGGCACCAAGTGTATGTACATGCCTGAACACGCATACACGCCAAAATGCATGCGTACATGTGCGGCCGCATGTGGGTCGCGTGTTGCTGATTTGCGGATTTTCGGCAGCAGTACATATATTCATATAAACGGTACAAATTCAATCCATTTTCTCATTCCAGTTTAAACATCGCAAAGTGGTTGGATGTGTAACTGCAGAGTAGTTAGGTAACCTTAGGCAGTCAGATTTCATCTCACGAGATATTCCTTATATATTTTTTTTGTAGTAGAGCGATGTGGTATAAATGTAAATGTTAATGTACATTTGGCTAAAATGGCCAGCAGTACAAACTTTGACGGATCAGACACTTGGTATGTGCAGTGTCATTGGTGTTCCAGCGACATCCGCGACACCATATGCCGACGGTCGAAACACGAGATGGTCTGTAGGCGTATGATCAAGAAAACAGAACCTAAAGAGATGGTGTACACCTGCAAGGAGTGCTATTGTCTATTACCAATCAAACAGTATCTGCATGGGTGTCCTGTAATCGGTGATACTCCGACTGATATACAAAAAGCAAACATGTCGCAGTTTGTTACCAAACTGACAACCGCGCCTGTGCGGATCTGCGAAGAATGAGACCTATCTCAAAACACGGCCCTTTTCAGGGCCCACAAATCATTCGAAAGAGAACTCTTTATCTGTTCAAAAAATAAAATAACCTGCTTCACACATGCATACGCAAGCACACATACTGATCCGTAAAAAGTGGTCGATGGATGCTACTGTTCTAAATGGGCATCTGTACACTATTGTTCGCGGTCGATTAATGCATTGCCATTGACAAGGAATGCATTTTGTCCATATTTTTGAAAATTTAATAATTAAATGACTGCCATTTTAGAGACATAAATACGATAGATAACACTATCTATATAATAGCATAGGAAAACTTCCTGTGTACGTGTCTGATTTTTGAAAATTAAATGACTGGGGAACACATTTTGCTGGCCTAGATAGCATTCCTCCCTCCTCCTTCGACCTCCGTTATAAGACCCCCTCTCTCTTACCTAACATCGCCTAATAAGAAATTTACACAGTCAATTCGTTTTCAAAATATTCAGCAACCAATCAATTTATTCAGCAACCAATCTAAATATTCAGCAACCGATTATCATAATATTCAGCAACCAATTATCAAAATATTCAGCTACCACTCAAATTATCAAAATATTCAGCAACAAATTATCAAAATATTCGTACATCATGCATACCTTGTAAACAAGTATGCTAGCATCGCCCTCATCCAGCAATATCAACTGAGGAGGAATACTATAGCATTCCGCCTCAACTGACACAGGCAGTCAAATTATTTTCAAAATATTCAACAGTTTTCCTGTATGGTATCGATGAAAATGAGATATATATTCATCAGTGAAAGGGTTAACTTTTTTAACCCATGATACAATCCACTGGTAGCTGTTGCTTACTAACAGCTTACAGGCAATCTCTAGATATTCTACAGTTTACTATCAGACCACTCGGCCGACCGGCATTGCATTCATCCTCAAACTCCTCAACCTCCTCCTCCTCCTCCATGACCTCCTTTATCAGACCACCTCTTAAACTCTATTATTTTACATTACTCTCTTATTATTTTTACAACGGTAGATAACCATGGAGGGGGGACCGCCGCCACTACGTTCAAACGTAAAATACACAACTTTTATACTTTTAAGGGTTAACTCATTCAAAATAATAGAACATTCCAGTGTTGCAGATTCTCAAATACGTGTGAATATAGTCGCCATTGTTATCTAGAAAAACGTGGCGTTATAGTCGCCATTGTTCTCTAGAATGCGTGTGCCCCTGGTCGCCATTGTTCTCCAAACGCTAGAAAATGAAATGGAGCATTTTGATTGGTTAAAACCACATTCCAACGAAAAGAACAATAGCGCCCAGCCGCATCCTTAACTTCTATCGTTGAGGTCGTGGTGAGGTTGGGGTGAAGATGGTGGGTGGCGGTGGTGGCGGTGGCAGATGTGGTGGTGGTGGCGGCAGCCTTGGTGCTGGTGGTGATGGTGGTGGTGGTGTTGTTGATCGTCGTCGTAGTGATTGTGATAGCGGTAGTGATGTTGGTACGTGTTGTTGCGGTGCTGATTGCGGTGTGGTGGTGGCGGTGGTGGTCGTCGTGGTGGTGCTCGTTCTAGTTTGGGTGCTGGGTGTGGTGGGTCTATTTTGGGGGTCGTAGTGATGGTGCTAATCGTGGTGGTGATGGTGGTTGTGGTGGTGGTGGTGGTGCTGCTGCTGGTAATGGTGTTGGTGGTGGTGGTGGTTGTGCTCGTGGTTCTACTAGTATTGGTGATTGTGGTGGTTGTTGTGGTGGTTCTAGTTGTGGTGGTTTTAGTGGTGGTGTTTGTACTTTTCAGAAAATATACTCCAATCATTTGACGCGCAAGCACTTCAAGTGAAATTAGATTCAAAATATTCAACAGAATGTGTATTAATTTACGATTTTCGAGACAGAGCTATATACGTCATTATGATTGTGACGTCAGCTAACTAGTGTCATAATTGATTATGACGTCAGCTATGACGTCATATACATGAGTCACAGATCGGATTCCTCCACTGGATAGCTCTGACCAAATAACGTATGGGTAGAAATAAGAACTAAGCAACAACTTTGAACAAACATTCATTGTATAATTATGTTTCTGATAGAGACTTTTCAAGGAAGCAATATATAATTGAAATTCAGAACTACGACATATATGCCTAATTGATTAGGTATAACAATCTGGTTGAATTCATCAAATGAATGAATGAGTAGACAACGAATATCATTATTATTGGCGAAAATTCGTATATATCGATGGGTTCTGTCTGTCTGTCTGCCTGTCTGCCTGTCTGCCTGCCTGCCTGTCTGCTTGTTTGCCTGCCTGCCTGCCTGCCTGCCTGTCTGCCTGCCTGCCTGTCTGCATGTCTGCCTGCCTGCCTGTCTGTCTGTCTGTCTGTCTGTCTCTGTCTGTCTGTCGGTGCCCAATCTCACTTGAGCTAATATCTCGGAATGGCTATACCATATAGGAACTAAACTTGGACACATGCTTCAAGGGGATGGAGCACAATGATATTGAGGTCATGAGATCAAATTTCAAGGGCACTGTGACCTTGGTATACAACTCTACCTTTTACGGTTGAGGTTTTGGTTTAGCTCAACATAGCATCTTATATCTCACCATAGCTTCACACTATTGGGACTAAGCTTGGACATATGATTACATATATCAATTGGATGGAGCACAGTGATATTGAGGTCAAACACAAAGTGCACCGTGACCTTGGTATAATACTCTATTGTTTCCGGTTAAGTTTCTACTTGTGTTAAACATATAATTGTATATCTAATTATTGGTTCAGCCTATTGTGACTAAAGTTGAACATATAGTTACATATATAAACGAGATGCAGCACAATCCTGTTGAGGTCAAGAGGTCAAATGTCAATGTGACCTTAATATAAACCTTTTTTTCGGTTAAATTTTTGGTTCAACATATTCCCTTATATCTCAGGATTGGTTCACTCTACTTGAATTTAATTTGTTCACATGTGTATTACATGTTATTCAAAATCTGATGAGGTCATCTAGGCAAATTGAAATCCGAACAGAAGAAAAACACGTAGTATAATAATCTCTAACTCTACATGGTATAATAATCTATGGGTATTCTGTCTGTGAGAGATCGTGCACGGCAAGTTTTGTCTGTAGTAATATAACTAGGCCCTATAAACATTTAATTAGAAATTAAAGGAAATCTCACCTCATCTTATACTAATCATTCATGTGATAAGAATTCGCCACCCAAAATTCATCCCTGTCATTTTGGCTTTTTTATCATGCCGACAACGTAAGATGTTCAGACTTTAGCAGCTAAATGTTGATACATTTCTACAGCCTATGATGACTGTCATGGTTTACTTTTCAACCAATCAGAAAAAGCCCCAGCATTCCTGCCTTGGTAGATACGCTTAGTCATAGAGGTGCCTGTTATAGTTTGGCAATGTAGTATAAAAGCAATTATACAGGGAAGCTGTTGATTATTTTGGAACCAATTTGTTCCAGTAAAATTACTTTCAAAATATTCAACGGGATGAGTATTACATAATAAAGAATGCAGTGCATTGGCATTTACATGACATCACACACTATCGCTTGAGGATACAAAATAGTGTCGATCACTGTTCAACATTTATGTGATATTACAAAGCAGATAACTGCGATACAGATAAGGGAATGTGACAGGATATGAATGATATGAAATCTATAAACATTAATATATCAGTCCAATACAACATTTGAGATGAAATTAGCATCCCTTTAATGTGTTGCGGTCTAGTCTGAAAGAGTAAAATTATATCATACAGATACGGCCATTGCGAAAAGATTTGAGTCGCAGAGGGATAACTCACTATGTCTCCGAGGGGTACCGTGCTATCCGCTCTGTAGTTGATGAATTAAGTTTATCGAGCAATCATATGACGTCATAATCAATCACATAACATGTAGGCTGAGGTCATAATCAAATACGCCATGAATCACACGACTTATACCGCCACAAACGCTTAATAGTCCATCAAGTTGTACAAAGTGTATGTTTTTGTCATTTAATAAACATTCTATCGAATATTTTGTAAGTAATTTGACTGTGCACTGTATGGCAGCACCAACACCCAGTCAAATTAGTTTCAAAAAATTCAACATCTTACCTGTATAGTTCTCTGGAAATTGAGATTCAGAGAGTGCATGGAGCGATTGGTCCCAATATGGGCAAAGTGTGTGTGCAGCTGGAGATGGGCTGAACATAGCTAAAGCTGGATTTCACTATTCTCAGTGGGATGACTAGTTATTTATCGCTCTCTAAGTCTCAGAGGGCTAACTGCTCATAATGACTCTATGTTTTCTGGCGGTGATGGGCTATAAACTCTCTAAAGCCTGTCTCCCACTAGGCGACCATTCACCATTAGAGTAGATGTGAGTGCGTCCGAGCGGTTGAGAACTGCAAGCGAGTGAATGGGCGGGGCATAGCTAAAGATGGAAAGGTTCATTGGATGCAATCGAAAGTAGCCGCGTTTACTCGCTTGAGACCATAGGTCACACATTACACATGCATATACTCGTATCTACTACCAAGTAACTGACGACCAAGTGGGAAACATGCTTTAGTCGCCTAAAGATGGTGATAACATCGTGATTCTTTGATTCATAAGATTACAGTTTACATCTCTTAGTGCCGATCATAGTGGGCTATGGTAAATGGGTATGGTATTATACATGCACAGAAAAACCCTGAGAGGATACCGGTAATAATATTCACAATTCTGGTTTATATACACCCTGCATTTTCTCATATCGCATTGTTGAATTTCATATTTATCGCATTAGTTATTCCTTGATTCTAGGTCATTCTTCTCCTCAGCTGACATTAATAGTGCTTCAGTCTTTCCTGCCTCAAACGTTATTTCAATTTCGACACCTGGTGGCTTGGCCCATGGTTCCAATTCACCTTTCACAAAGATACCAAAAATTAATGCTCCGATAAGGGCGAATGCAGCGCAAAGGAAAAATACTCGCTGCCATTCTTCTTGAAGCATCTGTAAAATAGACATTGATAAAATAATCGAGAACAAGTAACCTCTCCTGTCTCAACAGCACTTCACAGCGCTCAAAATGCCACTTATATCAATGAACCCTTTAATAGTCAAGAGTTGTAAAAGAAAATAACCTCAGTAAATGTCCATTTCAGGCCACGACAATTACAACAAACACATTCTGTTGTCCTGGAAATAGATGCTTCTGATAACTACTGCATAGGCTGTCTTGGTCAGCATGGATGGGCCGGATTATCTAGTAGGCACACTAAGCACAGCTCATAAGGCCTATACAATTTAGGAGGCCATGCGAAAGTTAGTGGGAGCTTACACAATTTTATGAACTCATTATATATTACAAAGATGTATAACATTAATTGACAAGGATATCGCAAACAAAAGCGATTGGGCCGAGGATGGATTTGGCCCAGCCATAGATGATTGTTGTTATTATAAGTGACAACATTGACCACAATAGTTCTGCTAAATCTTAATGTATTAGTATTTTAAAACTGCCTGTGGCGACCCATTGGACATAACGATTGAAGGTAAGGTATCACACTATCAATATCTATTAGCAACACTATCAAAATTGACCTTTCCAGTTTTAGATATTCCCCGCCCATCACTAGCTAAGCTCCACCCAAACCTCACTCGTGTTGCGATCCATCGATCCCTGAACTCCATGACTATTAATTTCCATAAAACTATACAGGTAAGTTGTTAAATATTTCGAAACTAATTTGACTGGGTGCTGCTGTTGTATGCCTATTTCAAAATATTCAACAGAATGTTTATTAAATGGTAAATACATACAATTCGTACAACGTGTCGAATCATTCACGGCGTCATCATTATGACGTCATCATACACGTCACTTAGTCTATTATGATGTCATATGACGTCATATGATGGGTGGATAAACTCGGAAAGGACCATTGTGTATCTATTCGGGAAAGTCAGGATTCAAAGTATATTAATCGATTCCAATACACGTGAAAACTGGGCTGAAACTAGTTAGAAATTGGAGGGACATAGCTAGAAATTGGTCCCCTCATAGACTCACGTTCGGCGTCAGTGCTCCATTCACTATTGGGGCAAGCATTCCAGGAATTGTAGCCAACGTATTTGTGATTCCAAACAGTTCACCAGCAAACCTACAAATCACAGAGCACAATCAAATCTATCTGTTAGGCATCTAACCATCGCAATGGCAGAGTATAATCAAATCTACTTGGTAACCATCTAAACCACGCAATGGCAGCGCATAATCGAATCTACCTGTTAGCCATCTAACCCTTGCAATGATAGAGCCCAATCAAATCTACCTGTTAGCCATCTAACACTCCCAATAACAGAGCATAATCAAATCTACCTGTTAACCATCTATCCCTCGCAATGACATAACACACTCAAATCTACCTGTTAACCAACTAACCCTCGTAATGCCAGAGCATAATCAAATCTACCTGTTAACCATCTAACCCTCGCAATGACAGAGTACACTCGAATCTACATGTTAGCCATCTAACCATCGCAATGACAGCGCATGATCAAATCTACATGTTAGCCATCTAGCCCTCGCAATGACAGAGCATAATCAAATCTACATGTTAGCCATCTAACCTTCGCAATGACAGAGCATAATCAAATCTACCTGTTTACCATCTAATCCTCGCAATGACAGAGCCTAACCAAATCTACCTGTTAGCCATCTAACCCTCGCAATGACAGAGCATAATCAAATCTACCTGTTTACCATCTAACCCTCGAAATGACAGAGCATAATCAAATCTACATGTTAGCCATCTAGCCCTCGCAATGACAGAGCATAATCAAATCTACATGTTAGCCATCTAACCTTCGCAATGACAGAGCATAATCAAATCTACCTGTTTACCATCTAATCCTCGCAATGATAGAGTACAATCAAATCTACTTGTTAGCCATCTAACCCTCGCAATGACAGAGCATACTCCAATCTACCTGTTAACCATCTAACCATCGCAATTACAGAGCATAATCAAATCTACCTGTTAACCATCTAACCCTCGCAATGACAGAGCAAAATTAAATCTAATTGTTAGCAATCTAACCCTCGCAATCACAGAGCATAATCAAATCTACATGTTAGCCATCTAGCCCTCACAATGACAGAGCATAATCAAATCTACATGTTAGCCGTCTAACTATCGCAGTGTCTCAAATTCAAGACAACTATATGCGAATGCTGTTGAATATTTCGAAACTAATAGTTTTAAAATATTGAACAGAATATTCCATGTATCATACAGAATTTTATCAGTTCTGGTCGGGCTGGGGTCAAAAGGTTAATAATATCTGTTTTGTGTGCCCTAAATATGTGACTCTGTAAGGCCTGATAGAAGACACCGTCTTAGATATCAGCAGTGACTGTTTGAAAGTCTTTTCCTACCAAAAGTTACTTAGTTCAAACAGAGAGATGATCGGGACACACCATCTATTGCAATCTAAAAATAGAGGCCTGGCTTCTTCGAGAATACACCTCTAATGTAATGACCGGCCATCTTATTGCGTCATCACAACAACTAGACTGTTGTACAGAGTCCTCTTCTGAGACGAGACATATTGAGACCCAGTCTTCTCCGTAGCGGACTGTAAAAGGAACACTCGATCGTGTTGATTTTGGCATGATCTTAACCTCTGTATCACTAGGTTGATACAGACATTACAATGGACATGATCTATCCAGTGGTTCGTGTGATATCAGCATCTACGTAACGTCAGCAAGTTCCTGACCTTATTTTGTGTGCGACAGATTTAAATTTTAAGACTACTATAGGCTTTATATCATCTCGTTTTACGTGAATTAATATTGTCTGGGATGAAGTGAGTAGCGCTCGTATCCCTTTAAATTTAAATTCCTTCTACTACCATATTCTGGTTGAAATCACTACGTCAATGATCACTCAATACATACGAGATACTGTTCTCGATCTCGTATCGAAGGCGATCTCACGAGATACGAATGCATCAACTGCCCAAGCTTCAATTGTTACACACTCAGTGATTGGCTGAAAACGTCCCCAGCAAGCAAGCATTCCTACATGCCATCTAGTAAATGACCGGGAATGTGCCATTTGCTCGGGTGCGAATTAAAATACACATTTGTCTGTTTATTGCACTTCTGATGTAATTTTCGGTTCAGGGAATGTTACTTTATATTAGCTAAGTGTTCAAGAATATCCGCACAATGCATATGTCATATGAATTAGGACAGTAATACGTGTTCAAAACACAAATCTCCTATCTATTGTTGTCATAGGTGTGTGTTTTATATACACCTTGTGGAAAGAGTGGGTGTGTGGGGTGGGGTGGCGGTTCGGACAGAATGATGTTCCAGACTCTTTCCTTTAATGGCCAATCCTCACATGTTACGAACTCTATGAGCAGCTGAAAACATCCCCGACAATCTGCCGTAGAACTTTAGAGGTATATATGGCAGCAGCTACGCCCATTCAAATTAGTTTCAAAGTAGTCAACAGAATCTTTATTAAATATTGAAGACATACTATTCGTACAACTAACGGACTATCACAGGTTCATGACGGAGTATTGTCTGTTAATCATGATTGTTACATATAGGTTATTTTAGGTAATTGAATATGAAGAATTCATGTACTTGAGTGACAGATTGGATTCATCCATTGATTTAATGACTTGAATGATTTTCGTGAAAACTGTTCAATACATCACCAGTATCCCCTGAAAACCTCTCCTGGTGAAACACTGTTACTTAAACAACTGGAATGTCACCCAAAACATTAATGACTCATCTGTTATGTTAATTATTTAATTGCCAATTCGGCGAAAATGACTTCTATGGACAGGCCAAGAGAATACTTATTATAATTGCGACTATGGCTCGGTAAATTAAAAAAACCTAGTCTTCTCTTGGCCTAAAAACAGACAAATAATTAACATTTTGACAACTAATACTTGACTTTAGATTTGATCACGGAGTATGGTTTATTATTTACCGAGGTCCATAGTCCACGTGGTTGACTAGGTATCCACCCCTGCTCAAAGCCATGCACGAGACACCTAATGACAAATATGCCACACCCGCCATGCGATTCTCACAGGTAACAAACCCGGTCAGGATTGTGAACAAAGCTGTTCCAAGAAATGCTGCGTCAGAAATCAAAAGTTAACATGGTAACAACAAAATGAATAGCAAATAATATCGACATGGTTTTAGGGTATGGGTGGAACGAAGGGCATCTACCCCCATCTCCACAAACCACAAGACTTTAGAAATATAGATTTTAAATGCATATACAAGAATTACAGTTAGACTGTTATTGTTCAAAAGTGGTCACAGTGAGCAAAGGGATAAAGGCCTAACATTGGGGAGTATGGATATGTTGCACCAAAGCTGGATCGATATTTTTGGTTCAACGTGTTAGGTGACATTTGACCAAAGGAGTTATTAGTTTGATCGGCGTCTATCAAGTCCCCAATTCCAGGTCCCATTCATTCACACCTTGACTGTTCTTTATTTCAGTATAGTATTGGTAACTTCCCCAGCTTTTACACCCGTACCAATTTATACTCCTGGGTGAAGAGAGTCAATGAGCTAATGAGATTGTCAATGTTTCTAATGACGAGGAAGAAATAATGGAAGAATTTGATTGATTTAGCCAGGTATCTCAACTTGCTGGCTAAGCCAATCAAACTCCTCCTTTTTCTGTTCTGACAGTGATCTATCTTCCTTCTTGTCTGTCTAGCACACCAATGTACTTCTTTCTCTTCTAAAATAGTATAATGGCTCACCTGGGGAAATCTGTGATCTAAGAAAATAGACTATTTCGAATTTATGGCCACCTGGTACCATGAACAACGCTTTTGTTCAAAGCCTCCTTTGTAAGATAAATACAGTAACTCTTCCCCATACCCTCTCAGTGCGCGACCTTACTTCACATAACAACCCCAAGTCCTTCCGTTTTGCAGTACATCTTTGCTTTTTAAAAGTACCACCTGATCATCCCGACAATTTGAAATTACCGCTATGTGTTACCTTGAATAGAGGATTAGTGTAAAACCTCATTCATGAGAAAAATATAGAGTAACTCGAATAAGCACCATTGTACGCCCTACCGCATACGCTCTCAATGCTCAATCCACACAAACCCCAAAGTCCGACTGGAGTCAGATAAACTAGTGGTAAATTTTCAAAAATAGTGTTCCATTAGTCTACAAACGAACATGTAATGAGAGAAAACTATGCTGGGCTACTCTAAGTTACATTATTACTTTGACCGAGTGCTTTGTATCTTTGCGTAGCATTGCTCTGTCTATTTCTGATGACAAACATGTACACATTTAAGTTGAAAGTAGCTGGCGTACAGTGATAATTTTATTATTACCACATAACAGCTATATAAAATATCGTGAAATAGGAAGATGTTCAGTGAATGGCTACTCTGAATCGTATTATAATTTCGCCCAGCATACGAGTCAGCACTTTGTATCTTTGTGTAGTGTGCCACTGAATATCACTCAAGACTACCATATGAAAAATCTTAAGTTGTACATGCAATGCTATAGCTCTGACTATAATGTATGATTGAAGAGTGATCTGTACTTGAATGCATCGAAGGTAGCAAATCATTGTTTAGCATTAGTTTAAGCAAATCAGGTCTATCCAAAATGGATAGAGGATATCATTGCA
Source organism: Chaetoderma sp. LZ-2023a (assembly GCA_034401795.1). Classification (NCBI taxonomy): domain Eukaryota; kingdom Metazoa; phylum Mollusca; class Caudofoveata; order Chaetodermatida; family Chaetodermatidae; genus Chaetoderma; species Chaetoderma sp. LZ-2023a. The sequence goes on from CM067360.1 coordinate 124,945,685, forward strand.
TCAAATATCCATTGCATAGCAATATTATCATGGATTATGACATTCATTGCTAGAGTTATGAACATGTACCTGTGGCCAAGATACTACTCGAGGAGGTAATTCGCATAAACATGTTTACTTAAAAAATTAATAAATAGCACCGGGTATCGGAATCACGTCTACAGCAATTAGGAATACTATAATGTATTCTACATCCATCAATTGCATTAGTTGTATCTCTATTTATATATTAATGTCCATCTAAATATAAAAAGGCTAACATGGAAAAGATATACTGAAATGGTGATATCCAAGGTGGAAAAGAACATTGGTGTTTTTCGCCAACTCAAATCTTACTTACCCACACACATTATAAAAAACCTAATACAACACATTAATTACACCACACACTGCAACATAATTTGGCGTAGCACACATAGATCAACATTCACAAGTCAATCTGTTCTTATAGGAAACAGTGGGTCAAGATGTTTTCAAAAGCGAGCAGATACTGTTATTAGAAGATATTGGAAAGCGACAGCTATTGCGACATTTAAGGGATTTTTATCATGACAACCTACCAGCTACACTATCCAGACTCTTTCCAAAGCAACACAGAAATACACTCGTACAACATTTGCAAAAAGTAAGATCTGCATTCACAACAATGTCGCACCGAAATATCCAAACATTAGCCATCCACAATGGCTGAACATTTATGGAATGAAACAGACAACACATAAAGCATATACTCAGAGAAAATTATGAACCCTTTTGCCCTTTAATCTTCAAATGTGTTCAGGAAAATCTCTCTGGCCGACTTGAGCATTAAAGGCCTAAATATGGCAGAGGTTCAAGAATTAAATTCTCAGCTTATCGTCAGTTGTGAATCGACGTTTGCAATGGTCTAGCAAGAAATAATCAAAATAGGGTGATCAAAATGCACCCCCACCAATCCTGAACATATTCAAACACACTAGACTACTACTGCTGCTGCTGCTGCTACTGCTACTGCTACTGCTACTACTACTACTACTACTACTGCTGCTGCTGCTGCTGCTGCTGCTGCTGCTGCTGCTGCTACTACTACTACTACTACTACTAGTACTACTACTACTACTACTACTACTACTACTACTACTACTACTACTACTACTACTACTACTACTACTACTACTACTACTACTACTACTTTTTTGGGTAACATTCCCAAAGGATCATGTGGAAATCCTTTACTACCCAAAGAATTATACCGACTGATAAAAACACAAAAAACACCCAAAGGATAACATAGAAAACCTAATGATCATGTGTCAGTCTAGAGTACACATATATATCAACATAATACAATATTTATTTAAATCTCACCTTTATATTTAAATAAAGGGTAAAATTTAATGTCATTTAAAAATCTTAAAAACAAATCCATACTTCACTTAAAGACTATGTAAATATCATTTAAAACGTATCATTATATTTATCCAAAATTCAACAAAGCACCTAGGAGCAATACATTCTCATAAGTTTAACATTATAAGGTTAGTTGGCATTACATCTACTATTTTATTAGCACACCAGATATCTGAATTTATCTGTTTGCATTTTCTGTGTCAACCTGTAAAGTTCATCTTGAAGAAATTGCACCAACAACGCTCTAAATACCGCTTTTAAAGATGGTAATTGAAATATAATATCTGTTTTCAATGCAAGGGCACAGCAATATTTCCCTATCGACCAGAGGCTTATTATTAATAAACACATTAGAACATCTTTCATATTTTTCGTAATATGTCTTTTGACAATCGAGATATCTCTAAACAGAATTATAACCGCATCTATCTTGACAGACGGGATCCCAAATAACAATATAATTTCCTCAATGTATTTCCAAAATTCTTTAGCCTTTTCACAATTTACGAAAAGATGTTCACACGTTTCTTCTCCCATTGTGCAAAAGAAGCATTGGTTTCTGGTCGTAACATGGCACTTTTGTAGCAAATGGCCAACCCACAACCTACGATGAAGGATGCGCCAAGCTACATCCTGTGCTTTATGAGGCAAAAATGGCAAATGTAATACTTTCCAAACATTATCCCAATCTAACGGCTCATGGTCTTTTTCTGTCCATTTATCAATGGCCTTTGGTTGTTTAGTATGTTCTTTGATCAGAAGTCTATACCAATCACGAGAAGTTATATGCCATTTAAAAACATCGCCAATGTAAATTAAAACTTGAGGGGAACATCGTCACCACCTTTGGAAGTAAGCAAATTGAACCACTCCAATGGAACTGCTTTCTTGATTTGTGTTAACAATCTCTTGATATTAATGTTCCGTAATGTATATTTAGCTGATAGGCCTATGGTAGAATGCCAAACACATGTCTGTGAATTAACCAAATCTGATAAATACTGAATTCCAGCACATGCTAATGATCGGAAGTATAGTGACTTGTTCTGTAGCTGAATAAGGTTATTTTCCCCACAAAGGCTGGCGTATAGCATGTTCCCAAACTGATGGTGATGGAGTTTTTTTAGAACATGCTTAGAGCCTTTCTTTGCTCTTGGTAGACCTCCGGAATTGTGGAGACATTTGGTGGCGTTGTATTTGAGAAAACTATACAGCTTACATCAAAAGGACATATATATTTCATAAGCAATTTCAGTAAAACGTTTGCCCAACTAGCTTGAGAATAAATTAGGTCATTTAAGAATTTTAGTTTTAATGATGTGCATTTGGTCTGAATGTGAACTAAACCCAGCCCACCCTTAAGTTTCTCATTTATACAAACTGCTTCAGATACGAGATTTGTTTTATCTTTTCACAGATACGAAAGGATTAACTAGTTGATTTTTTCCCCTACATTTTTCGGCATGGGAATGACTGAGGCTGTGTACCGCAAACCAGACATTATCAGATTGTTAACCACAAAAGTTCTACCAAAAATAGATAAATGACGATGTTTCCATCGGGCAAACGTTTGCTTGACCTTACTAAGCCGAGGTGTCCAATTTAACAAAGCATCCATTTTCCTACAGAAATAAAATCCTAAAATCTTTATATCTGACCATTTAATACCCATGGGTTGGCCTGTTCTGTTACGCCATGAACCAAGAAATAATCCAACAGATTTTCTCTGTTGATTTTGAGGCCAGACGCTGTCCGGAAATTGTGCAATATATTAACAAGTGAGGGAGTCTTTATTTTGCCCAACAAAAACAGTAGTGTCATCCAAGTGCTGCGAAACTTTTAATGGTTTCGCAATACCAGGTACAACTATTCCTCTAAATGAACTATCTTGCCTTAACGTTGCCCCTAGCGTTTCCATTGCAATCACAAATACGAGAGGTGAAAGGTAACATCCCTGTCACACGCCGCGTGCTAAGTTAATGGGTTCGGTTAAACAGTTGTTCACCAAGTATCTACTATTAAGATTAGTATACAATACCTTTACCCATTTTACACAATTTTCTCCTAATCCAATACATTTTAATGTTTCAAAAAGGAAATCCCATTCAAGGCGGTCGAATGCCTTTTCATTATCAAGCCCAATAATGGTTGCTGAGATTTCATCTATTTCAACTAAAGTAATGAAATCTCTTATAAGGAAAGCATTTGTAAGTTTGATCTGGGTCAATAACATCATGTAATACTTCACTCAGTTTCATTGACAAAGCTCTTGAAATTATTTTATAATCTACGCACAGTAGAGATATAGGTCTGTAATTTCTCAAATCCTACCTCCCACCCCTCTTGTATAAAATGCGGACATATGCTTGAGACATTGTAGGAACAAGATGGCTATTTTCAAAAATTTTCATACCACCAGATGAAACGGAGGACCAAGCAAATGCCAAAATGTGCGATAAAATTCTACAGTCAATCCGTCACATCCTGGACATTTGCCAGCCTTCATGCCTTGCAGTGACTTGGACAAGTTATCTAATGATAAAGATGTATCACAGCTTTCGTGAGATGCATTGGCAACGTGTTCTCTATATCATCTAGGAAGATTGAAGTTGTCATAGCATCGCTCCCTTCAAATGTATACAATAAAACTGACACACTACGTCCATCATATCTTCATTAGTATATGCGACATGACTGATACTTGATTTTAGAGATCTAGTTATTTTCTCAACATCCCTTGCCTTTTCTAAATTACAAAATATTTGGTTGATTTTTCCCATTCTGTTTGCATCTTGTCCCTTGATCTAACTTTGGCCCCTTCATATGTATATTGGTCTAATTCAGTTATTTTCCCTTCAATTCAACCATAAGGCTGCTTAAACCTTCTCCCGCGTTGGTTTTACAGGAACCTCGATTTAGATGTTTTTCTAAGGCTTTCCTGTGTTTTCGCCTTTCTCGTGCTTTTTTAATCCAGTACTGTCGTGTTTATGTGTGCCAATCCAGACTTGCCATACTTCCATCATTGAATTAAAGTTTCATAAATGTCTCTCTTCCGTAGCCAATATTTCCAAAATTCTTCTACCCGATGTTGGTATTTAATATCAGACAAGAGGGAGTTATTAAACTTTCAGTAGCCTATGCCTCATTTAATTCAGTCAGCGCTATCTAAGGTGATACACACACGATGATGGTCAGAAAATGCCACTGGGGAAAATTGTATTTGTATCAGATTACCCTTAAGTGACTGTTGTATATAAATCCTATCTAATCAGGATGCTACCTGTCCATTATTTGAAATCCGAGTATACTCTTTACCATTAGGACATAATATCCGGTAGCTATCAAGTAAATGTTCTCCATCACAGATCTGCTTTAGCTCAAGATATGATGTGTCATTATATGCAGCCTGTGACCGTCTATCCATATTTGGCTCTATAACACAATAAAAATCACAGGCTAAAACTAAATTTTCAGACGTGCTTTCCTGAATAACTGATGATAAGTTAGTGAACAAAGCCTGACGACAGCCATGTAAAGAAGGGGCATAAGCGCATAGGTAATTTACAACTGAATCGAAAACATCAAGTGTAACTTTAACCCAACGCCCACTTGTATCAGATGCAGATGATATAACGTTGACCGATTTCAGACAGCGAGGAAAAATCAGTATAGCGACTCCAGAACTGTTATCAGGTGATAATGAGTAGTATATTTCACCTTTAAAAATCCCTTTAAATAAATCAATATCTTCAGGCTACTGGATTTTAGTTTCTTGAAGCAAGGAAACGTCAACATTTTGTTTTTCAAGTTCTTCAATTAGACATCTTTGTTTAAAATCCGTATTCAAACCTTTGCAATTTAAGGAACAAATAATCATAAATATGCAAAGAATAACCAAGACTGCCATATTTATCCTAACTGGATTTAGGTTTTTTACTCGCCTTGCCTTTCTTTTTAGCCCATTTCCCCCATTTTACCATTGAAATCGTGATTATTCAGTTGTCAAATAATTATATTTTGAAATGTCTGAATCACATCTCAAATGTCTATAATGTACATATTTTGTTGTTATATAGGGTACTAATACCTCGCCATCTTCGGATCGAAACATAACCATCTCATCAGATATTTGGGAGCTCTGGGTCTTAACAGAATATTCTGACCCAGCAGCAGACATACTGTCATCTATATCACTTGCCTCTGCCTTTGATTCAGAAATGGAATCTGTTTTATGGCGTTTAAGATTAACTATGTTGCCTTTAATCGCCGCGTCTACAACGTCCATCGCCGGCAATGTATCCCCTGCACTAGTAGCTTTCGGACTCTCAGCATCATTTGCAACTTCTGAAAACTGACTCAACGGAAATAGGCTCAGAGGAAAGCCAGCGACATCATCTGTAGATTGTGATCGGAATTTCCATTGACCAAGAGCCATAGGCTGTGTCAGAGAGAATTTCTCTTCACTTAAATTATTAACATCATCATCATCAGATACAGCATTGGTTGATTCATTGGATTTCTTACTGTCATCTGGTGTAAGACTTATCCTAGTTTCCAAAACATCAATGCAGTCATTGATGTTTTTTATTACCGGATTGTTGCTAACAGTTACCTGCCCTTGGCTGCTGGATGAATATCAGCAAGAACAGTGACAACAGCTGGAGGGGGTGGTGGTGGATTTTGAGACTCGCTCGCCAGCTCTTCAGTTGTAACATTGGAATCTTTATCCAATATTGGTTTGCGTGACCTATTATTTTCTGGACATTGTCTTTTAAAGTGTTCAGTGGGCCCACAATTTAGACACATTGTAGATATGGGATTGTCTTGTGGGAGTCATGACCCCGCTGGATGTCTTATATTTTCGAGCAAGTCCCAAGAGAAATTTATGATTTGAAAATACCAGGTGAGCTAAAGGACCGGTTGACTTTATACTTTTAATATTTAACTTATTATTACATCAGCCAGTGCTGATGGTATTCGGTTTTTGATAAATGGATGATGTGGGGATATGGCACATTCGAACTTATTAGATAAAGTTTTATCATCAAAATGGAAATAATTGATTAGAATAGATCCCACGGCTCTGAGTTGATGTGTATTTGGAAATAGTTTGGATGAAAGTTGTTGCTGTTCAGTCGGCACACGCTTTTATAATATTCAGCAGTCGCTTGGAATGATAGTTTAGAAAATAATCAATGTATAATAATCAGTGGAATTGAACGTGACAAACGGACTTAGTTGATGACGTTAGGCATTCTAGGTTCTCATACGAGAATTGAACAACACCAGCTGGCAATGAGATCATACAGCTCATGTGCATATTAACTCTAGCATCCTACATGCTTATCCATCGATAGGCAATGGACAGGACACGGACATTGTAGCGTCCTGTAGGAATTAATAACATAATCGAAATTTGTATATCAACTATATGTCACTCATACAATGGCATGTAACAACAACACATTCCGTAATGTTGTTAGTTAGCTGACAGATCGCATCAAATCAGAACCAGTTACCGCCACTTTGTCTATGCGATGCAGCATCTCCATAGAAGAATAGCATGGAGGTTGATTGGTCAGGATGACGTCATAATCAATGAGCGTCGATCAAACTCTGTAGCAAAGAATGATATGGAACAGATTTTGGAGTTAACATTGAAATGCGGGGATCGTTGATTGGTCAGAACGACCAACATGTATTAGGTAGGAACTTCTAAGAAGGAATAAGTAGAAGTTGATTGGGGGACTGATTGTCCGGGTCAATCAAGCTGTGCTTATAACGTACCTAGAAGAATCATCAGAACAGATTCGGGTAGAATCTAAATATTTAGATATGTATAGAACCTCAGAATCAGGGATTCTGAGGACTATAAAATATCACTTGCATATATAGGAATCAATCAATCCACCATCTCGATTCACTGAACATCTTGTCGATGTTCAGTTAAGTAGCGTAGAAATAAAGTAGCAGTAGAACGTACTTATTTTGTACCAGCAAGGTACTAGTCTGTTATCTGAGCGATTTTGCTCTTAGTCTGAATCACTTTGTAAAACTTTTGTACAGTTAGCTTAATAAAACATATCATCTTACGTATATGTGAGACAATAGTTCGATTTACTCTTTACGTTAGCAGTTAGCATTTAGGAATCTGATCCGTGAATCGGAAGCAACATCTGATCCTTACCCGATCTTCTTTAGTCAGAATAGGCCCAGCAGTCTTCTAATAAATATCGTCATCTCCATCTTCTTGACGAGGCGAGCCAGACTGTTCTGTATCCTTCTTCATCATCGGCAAGAGGTTGTCGCAGCAACCGTCACATCATAATCTTACCGATAGTGAAGCAGGACCATCCTAAGTCATCTAGTCCGAACCCGGAGATCCGAAATCTTCAGCATGTTCTTTTTTGGACAGTACCCTGTCAGGTGGTTGGTGCCTGAACAAATCCGGCATTCCTTTACCTGCCCTCTGTACCTACCATAAAGGCAGGATAAATTTGCTATCGATAGAAAGTTTATTAGGCAGCGGTTTATCTAGCTTATCAAAATAAACTCTCCTTATTCCTTTCTCAAGCGACCTGTCAAATCGGTATGTCTCCCTTTCAATCTTCAAGACTTGCCCATACTGAAAAAATTCAGCCATTAGACGGTCATTTGGAATTTCATATGAAGTCTTAATTTTCACTACAAGTTTGTCCGACTCAATTTCCTCCACCACACACACGGCACCCTTTATTATGAGCTCACTATCGAGCAGCTTATTCTTTACGTCATCAGTACCAACCGTGACGTTCCAGACATTACGAGTAATGTTAATAAGTCCCGTAAGGACCAAAGGGCCAGCACCAACGACGTCTTTCAGGCCATGATAAACATCAATGGCTGCAACGTCCCATCCCTTCGTAACGATCTTTAAACTCAATGTCCTTTTATATTCTGAAGACATCTTACACTAGCAAAGGGTCCGGGATAATTTCCAGAGACAGTAGCTTATGTAAAATAAGATTTCATTTTGACGTCTGACTATATCAAGATTGGTCAGCGGTTGAATTTTGTATGACAAATTAGACACATTTAGAAGGCGCGTAAAACACGTGGTTATTTATAAATAGACACGTCTCTAAACTCCGGCAATAGCACGAGGAGCATGTCGCTTCAATACAACAGGTAGCCAACTGATCAGCATAGCCCGTCGAAAAGACCACTTATAATACGGGCCAATAAACACCGCCAAATTAACACCGACGAGAAAAACGCCACAAAATTAAAAATTCAGGAGACCCCAGAATTATAAACGGGAAACATTAAAAAACATCAAAGCAAATATATATATATACAAGTTTCAAAATCAAAATATACATAGACAGCAAGACAGGTCAATATGGCCAGGTGACATGCTCCGTTCATGCAGCAAGTTGACGGCCCAGCCAGGAATGGCGGTCTGCAGTGAGCGAGGACATCATACAATGCTGAAAATCTTGACAAACAACTGTGACCTCCCACAGCAAAACACACAAAAATAACGAACGCCAACAAGAACCTGATTAGCTAGACAGCTTTCAAACCCAAAAATAAACAGAAAATCATGACAGGGACAACACAATGAGTGATAATAGCAGAGTTCAAACAAGAACAACATTTGTGTCGGAAAGGACATTTTTTGACATTTGGTTAATAAGGTTCCTGATTTCTGCATTTTCACAATTCTAATGCTCAATAACTGATGTGCCTGTTATGTTTAATTCACCTGCATGCATCTGGTGAAAGAGGATTTTTGTCCTCTGGATGGTGGGCCAGTGGGTAGAGCACTCGGCTCCCAAACGCTAGGTGGAAGGTGCCGGAGAATTGCCTGGTTCGAACTCCGCTCGGGTCGAAAATTGAAAAAGGTAAAATTACATTCCAGATGATGAATAAGCTATGTCCTAGTGCCAGTGCGTCGTCAAACACAGGGTTCATAGAACTAATGCTTGACAATAATAAAAACTACTACTACTACTACTACTACTACTACTACCACCAAAGACATGGTTTATAGAACTAATGCTTGACAATAATAAAAACTACTACTACTACTACTACTACTACTACTACTACTACTACTACTACTACTACTACTACTACTACTACTACTACTACTACCACCACCAAAGACATGGTTTATAGAACTAATGCTTGACAATAATAAAAACTACTACTACTACCACTACTACTACTACTACTACTACTACTACTACTACTACTACTACTACTAATACTACTTTTCTTCTTCTTTTTTTGAAAATCCGACGCTGACGCAGTCGGATACACTTCCCAGAGGAACTCCTTTAAAAAGGATTGCAACCCCCCCATAAAAAATCGGTTGAAATAGCAGGCTTTATTAATAGAATAACAATACAAACCTAACATGTCAAAACAGTGCAAGCTAAAATACTCTATTATCATATACCACAACCGTGGGATAACTACATAGAAAACATAATTAATAAAGAGCTGATAACATGACATAATTCAACAAAGATATTGCTATTTGCACACCGTGTAGTAGTAGGCCCCAATGGCGAGCATAGCTAACCAACAAGTGGTAAAGCCACTCATCAATAATTAACAGTAAGCTACTGCTAATCATTGATGCCATTGAGCCGATTCATGACCGGCAGGCTAAGTAGATCATATGTAGTTTAACGTAGCACACCGTATAGCAGTAGGGCCAAATGGCGAGTGCAGCTCGCCAACAAGTGGCGAGGTGACTCGTCAATAAGTAACAAAAAGTCACTCATTGACGGCAGTTAGCCGATTATTAAATACCCAACTGACGTAGTAGCCTTTATATAATATAATGCACAAAGCAAACGTATACAAACTATGACTACTTGGATGGCGCTCTGGGTTCACATTCTAAATTTACTTCATTGTAAGTTTTTGCAAATTACCATGGAACAAATACACCTACAGTAAATATTTACAACAGGAAGCTAATTGTAAGATATTACACTCTGTTAACTTGAAAATCGGATCACCTCCAGAATATTGCATTACAATTTTAAAATAAAGGCAATTAAATTAAATTAAAATAGCATTTATCAATATACAGCAAGCAGCGAGTGTGCTAGCTTATACAAGTTCCGCTTCTGATATTTTTAGATATCCGTATTCAATTGATACTAGGCCAGTTTTGCACCATACGTCTTTAAATCTACTTTCTCTCCCATGTTCTACTAGCCTGTAAAATTCACAATGAATGCAGTTTATCAACAATGATCGAAATATAGCTTGTATGGCTCTCTGATGGTTGTTGCCGGTTTTATCTCTGGCCTCTGAACACCGATGCTTCCAGATGGCCCACACTCCTACAGATAACAGGGTTATTAACAATTCTTTCTCCTTGCTATTAATGATTCTGGCAATCGTTGAACAAAATTGTTTCAGCCACTAAATTCACATATTTGGTTCCAAATTTAGCAAGGAGCATATTGATATATACCCAAAAGCCTGTAGTTATGCGACACTGAGTAAATAGATGGTCTATCGTTTCCTCCTCAGTATTACATAATAAGCACCGGTCTGTACTTGATATTTTACACATATAAGTAAGATGACCGACCCATAGCCTTCGATGGAGTAATCGCCATGCCAGGTCCCGTGCATTTCCTGGTAGACAAGGTAGATGTATTGCTTTCCAGGTATTTTTCCAGTTCTTTGGCGTGCATCCTAAATTGTTCCAATGCCTAACCACAATAGGAGTCTGTCTCCGACTTTGCATTAGAATTCTATACCAGTCTCTAGATGCCATGTTGTATTTTATATGTTCTGACATAAATACTAATGTTGGTTGCAACATATCAATGTTGCCACATGCTTTCGGCAATTTGAACCATACAGCAGGTATTGAATTCTTTATTCTAACAAATAAGCGCTGAGCATCAATATGTCTCATTGATGTTATTCTTGCTACATCTTGCATCGCAATCCATTCACGAGATTTCGGATTTACCAAGTCAAGTAAATATTGAATACCATTTTTTGCCATAGAGGGCAAATATACTACATCATCATTATCACGAATCAACTCGTTGCCCCAAAGACAATGCTCTAAGGCATCTTCCCAACAATTGGGTTGTGGCATTGCTCGTGTAAATATTTTTAAGGCTTCGAGCTGTTCTTTATATACATTTGGAATCTTTTGATGATTAGGTGGCAATTTATTGCACATAAATAAACATTCTACTGGAAATGGGTCAACTTACCTTTGGAGAGGTGCCCTTGAAACACTTGACCAAGATGAGCTTGAAGTAAGTAACTTATTCAAGAATTTCAATTTTAAAGAAATACACTTTGCTGAAACATTAACCAAATCCAGGCCTCCGACATGCTTTTCATTGGTGAGGATTGACTGTGATACTAAATGGGCTTTGCCCTCCCATAAGAAGGACAAAAGTAACGTGTTGATCTTTGACTCTACTGATTTGGGCATATGAACTACAGAAGAGGTATACCACAGTCCAGATAAAATTAAATTATTAAGGACAAATGTCCTGCCAAAGACAGTTAGGCGACGTCGTTTCCAATTTAGTAATGCACACTTTAGCTTGGATATCCTTTCTTCCCAGTTTGGTAATACATTTTGTTCTCTACTAAAGTAAATACCCAAAATTTTTATAACATCATTTGAGCAGTTAATATCCATCACATTATCAGTTCTGCCCTTCCAATCGCCAAAAACAATCCCTTAGATTTATCTTTATTGACTTTAAGTCCTGATGCCTTTTGAAAATCTGTTAATACTCCATTTAAAATTCTAAAATCGGTATTTTTACCCGCAAACACAGTCGTATCATCTGCATATTGAGAAACCTTTAGTGGCCTTTCTACGCCACGTATACATATTCCTTGAAAGTCATTGCGTTGGTTCAATGTGGCCCCCAACGATTCCATAGCCATGACGAATAGAAGCGGGGACAGTGAGCAACCCTGTCTGACACCTCGTTCCAACACTACAGGTTTGGATAGCTGATTGTTAACTAAATAGCAACTTGTTATATCAGTATAAAAAATATTGACCCATTTAATAAATCTTGAACCAAAGCCAATATGGTCTAAAGACTTAAACAAGAAATCCCATTCTAGTCTGTCAAACGCCTTCTCGTTATCAAGTGCTATTATTGCTGCTGGGATACAATCCTTTTCAACTAATTGAATAAGGCCCCGTATAAGCAAAGTGTTGTTTAATATTGATCTTCCTGGCACAGAGCAGGTTTGATCATCATGAATGACTTCGCATAGGACTGCGCCAATTTGTAATGTTAGTGCCCGAGTAATAATCTTATAATCTACACAGGGTAGAGAGATTGGTCTATAATTCTGTATTTTATTTCTGTCACCCCTCTTGTATATAAGCCGAACATATGCTTGGGCCATCGATGTAGGGAGATGCCCTTGCTTAAAAATGCTGGTTGCTATTTCTTCTAATACTGGCCCAAATATGTGCCAGAATGTTTGATAAAATTCAACTGGAAGTCCGTCACATCCAGGAGACCTTTCTAACTTCATACCTTTGAGGGATTTTGTCAAATCATCAATTGTTATTGATTGGTCACAGCTTTCGCGACATGAATCTGGAAGTCTTTTCGTTATATTAGCTAAAACATCTCTAGTTGCAGTTTCCTCGCTTCCCTCAGATTTATACAATGATTTGTAAAATTCGGATACTGTTTCAATCATTTCTGCATTTGAGCACACTGATACTCCATCATTAGTCTTCAGTGAGCGCATTAATTTCTCTATACCTCTTGCTTTTTCCAAGTTACAAAAGTAAAGTGTAGGCTTTTCGCCCTCGGTGTGCATTTGTGCTCTTGACCTTATTTTGGCGCCATCAAACTGATATTGCTCTATTTCATTTAGTCTACCTTTTAATTTAACTAATAGTTCGTAATAAATATATTCCCCATCATTAATTTTCTTATTGATTTTACACAACGACCTCTGAAGCGCCTTTTTACGCTTTCGTATTTGGCGTGCTTTCCTGATGGAATACTGCCTTGACATATATTTCAGGTCTGATTTAGCATCTTCCCACCAGTCTGTTATACATTCATACGAACCTCTTCTTTCATCCCAATGCCTCCAACAACTTTCCACACATTTGCGGCAGCAACTATCTCGTAGCAATGCTACATTAAGTTTCCAAAATCCATCTCCTCGTTTGACCCAGTCAGCATTGTCTAATGTGATGGAAAACATATTGTGATCAGAGAAAGTTACTGGTTTTATGTTAGTTTTACACATGTACCCTTTCAATGAACGTTCTACATAGATCCTGTCTAACCTTGAAGCTAACCTTCCATCGGTTGAAAACCAAGTAAATTCCTGGCCTTCTGGATTTTCAATCCGATAAGTGTCTAACAAGCTTTTATTTTCACAAATGTGTTTCAAAATATTATGCGATGTGTCATTAAAATTAGACCTAGAGTTTCTGTCTTTAGCCTCGTCTAATATGCAATTAAAGTCACTGCCCATAATTAGGTTTTCAGGCGTTCTGTCTTGAATTATTGTGGAAACATCATTTAGAAATTCACGGCGCAGTTGATGAGAGGTAGGTGCATAAAGGCACATCAAATTTAAACTTGTGTTTAGTACATCAATTGATACACAAATCCATCGTCCATTTGGATCTTATGACGACGATATAACGTCAACATAGTTGAGACAGCGGGGCAGGATAAGAATGGCCACTCCCGCACTATTATCTTGTGATAAAGAAAAAAAAATCTGCCCTTTTGAAATATCTTTGAGAGATTCATACACTTCAGCTTTTTGAATTTTGGTCTCTTGTAGAAAAGCAATATCAACACACTCATTTGCTAATTCTTCAAGCAAGTGGCGCTGCTTGAATTCGGTATTTAATCCTCTGCAATTGATGGTGCAGATAATCATAATTTGTAAAATGATGTTTACAACCGCCATCATTAGATTAACTAGATTTTGGATTTTTTAGCTCGTTTCTTAGACCATTTACCTAATTTTCCTGCGAATTCAATATTTCCTAGTTCTACCACAGACAAATATTCATATTTGGAAATATCAGAATCATGGCGCAGTAGACGATATTTCACGCCTCTCGCCGTTACATATGACACTAACACTTCACCCCCTTCTGATCGGTACATTACCATTTCATCTTTCATCTGTGAACTCTGTGTTTGAATGGACACATCTGATTCTGCAACTGACATTGTATCATCATCCATATCATTTACTTCAATCTCAGATTCTGAGCTTCTTTGTGACGCTTATTGCTACTTAAGTAACATTTGGCAGGAGCATCATTTACCATATCCTCAAGCTGATTTCAATCAAGTAGGCTTAGCGGAAAATCGACTGAACTTTCTGTCTTCTGAGTCCTAAACTTATCCTGTCCTAATTTTAATTCATCTTCTAAGGAATTGTAAACTGGCTCTTCTGTAAGATCATCATTTTCCAGCGTGTCTTTTACAGCAACATTTGGCTCCACTGCCTTTTGAGTATTTTCTTGTCTTAAGGTTATACCCTCCTCTAATACATGAATTTCATCAACTGTAGTTACTTTAACAGGGTTTGATGATTTGTTTGTGTCATTTACAGTGGCATGAACCAAAACAACAGCTTCCGTAGCAGTTGCATCAGAAGCATTTGACTCAGTTGCATCCTTTAATGGGCGATTATCTCCTGATACTGAGGGCTTGTTTTGATTTTTTGGACAGCGCCATTTAAAATGGTCAACTGAACCACAGAGCAAACATTTGTTTCGATTGGGACAATCTGTTGCCAAATGGTCAGTACCTAGGCAGATCCGGCATTCTTTAATTTGCCCTCTATACCATAAGGGCAGGACAAAGCTGCTATCAAGAGTCAATCTGCTTGGTAAAGGGCTATCCACTTTATCAAACCATATACGTCTTACACCATTTTCTAGCGTTCTGTCAAAGGGGTATGTTTCCCGTTCAATCTTTTGCACTTTGCCATACTTCTTGAGTTCACTCATGATTCTGTCATCTGGAATTTCTAGTGGAACTTTCATCTTCACTAGCAACCTATCTGACTCGATTTCCTCTACGTTACAAACTTCACCTTTTACAATAAGAACATCTTCCAGAAGCTTTTCCTTGACCCCCTCATTTGACACTGTTACATTCCATACAGTTTTAGTAACATTGATAAGCCCCTGCAAAGTAGCAGTTCCCGCGCCAACGACGTCTTTTAACCCATGATACACGTCAATAGCCGTGACACCCCACCCCTTAGTTGTTATTTTAAGGCTTATGGTACGCTTATAGGTTGCCATGGTGGTTTATCAAAGGAGGAACCCCATACTACTACAATATATAATACATATATACTTATATAACACCAGGACGTCAGGGAAAGAGCTAAACACTAAATAAATAGTGTCCCCTTTTGAAACCCTGACGTCTACCAACCAATATACGAATAGAGAGTACAGTCGTATATTTGTTAGTTTGAACCACTTTCTAAGTGGTTCACTAACACTTAGCCGATTAAAGTATACTAACAAATATATGAATAGATAGTACAGTCATATATTTGTTAGTCTGTTCGAGTTGACCGGGGACAGCCAACTGACTATAAGGATTTATATAGTTAAAGAACTATGTTTGTGCTTACAAATGACAAAGGAATTAAATCCACTCACTCAAGCGATCTTGCCAAATATAATGCGCTAGCCTACGAACTATAGAAATAGCAGACTGGCGCGGGGAGAAATCTATTGCATTGACCACAGTAAGAGGAGCCCTATTAAATGGCGGAAACCGCCAGCTAAGAGGAATGCCTTTAGAAAATGGAGACACAAAATGCGCTCCAACCAAGACAAGAATTTACAAATTAAACATAAAGTTTGAAAGGAAATACTAATATGAAATATATGTATAAAATCTATCTACAAAATCGCGCTAGAAACTAGCAAATTCGGGCAGCAATTGCAGAGCTAAATAAACGCGTGCGTTCACTTCGACTACTACTACTACTACTACTACTACTACTACTACTACTACTACTACTACTACTACTACTACTACTACTACTACTACTACTACTACTACTACTACTACTACTACTACCACTACCACCACCACCACCACTACCACTACCACTACTACTACTACTACTACTACTACTACTACTACTACTACTACTGCTGCTGCTACTGCTACTGCTGCTGCTGCTACTGCTTCTGCTACTACTACTACTACTACTACTACTACTACTACTACTACTACTACTACTACTACTACTACTACTACTACTACTACTATCACTACTGTGATACACAACAATGTGTTTTAAAGTGATTTTGTAAATGTTGTGATTATACTACATGTGGTGAAACTGTGTATGTAAATATCATGCTGGTTACTGATCGTGTAATGTTTATAAATAATTTGTTCTATGTGCGCATATATTATTGCCAAATAAATAAATTTGAATTGAATTGAATTGAAATGAAATCAGAAAATTAGTGTATGGAGACCTTTGCAAAGAGAGGTGTATTTTACTTAAGTGTATGTTAATATGTTGTATTTAGAGTAGCGTGAATCCACACATTATTTTAACAGCTGTTAATAGGCCCTTCTCCTGAGATGTGACAATCCTGGTGTTAAAAAGCGGAGCATCAATAGTTTCCATGATCCCGAAATAACTGTCGACAAACAGGCATACAAGCAGGCAGGTAAGTAGGCAGGCAGGCAGGCAGGCTGGTGCATGGGTGGTAAATAGAGGATAAACAGTTGAGAGCACAGATTGATGGATGAATGGATGAATGTATGCACGCACAGACATATGGATGGATGAATAGATGGATGGATGGATTGATTGGTAGATGGAGGGATAGATACATAGACGTTGTGCGTGCGTACATGCCGGTGTGTTGGTATTAACGTAAATTCTGGCATGATTTGGTAGTGTGTGGGGAAGGAAGATGTACATGTACAAGCTTGCGAACACCAACATAGTGAGAATAAAAGTTAAATTTGTGATTGAAATATGGGCAGTTTTACAGTCCTGGGCTCATTTGAAATTTGACAATTTTCTGCTGATTTATTTGATAACTCTATCGTGATAATAGACATTTGCAATTGCATAAAATCAATGTGTGTTAACTCTAATAAAATCCAAACACGGACTCAAGATATCTTTACCTGTGACTGAGTAATGGCGATTTCACCCCTTAAATAGCTCCAAAATGTTGACTCATTTCAGAAATAAACTACTTAGATGTATGTAAATGTGTATACTTTTAATCATAAACTAAGTCAATGACTTATTTATAGCAAGACTGGTGTGTTTTATAAACAATATAAATAATAGAGTAATGTGTTGGGAAATTCTTCCCCCCCCCAAAAAAAAATAGCGATATTGCACAACATGACTTTTCCGTCAAACAAAATGTCTTTTCCGACACAAACTGCAAAACCATTTTATCCATTATATTGGATAGATTTGGAATTAAGACAATTTCTGCAGCAATAGTAAGGTATTTGCCACAATAAATAAACTAAGGAAAATTAAATTTAATATTTGGTTAACAAGTGACACAGCATGTAAAATAATGAAGCAAATTTCCGTGAAATTGATGTCCTTTCCGACACATCAGATGTGTGCACGGTGCATGCCAATTACAAATAAATATAAACACCAAGATATTATGGGTTGAAATTGTTGCCTTCGGTTTCACTGAATATATTTACAGCACGCCAAAGTCATGTCAATTATTTATTGTTTTAGTGCTTTATAAGTAATTGAATTGGCTATGTCAACATGTCCTTTCTGACACAACAAAACCTATTACAGTTAAGCTATAAGTAATGTGGCCACAATACGATTTTAGATTTTCAAAGTATTGCAATAGCATCCTCTACTCAAAACAAAAGCTGGAGTCAAATATTTTAGTGATTAATTTATTTTAATATAAATTTTGGTAACCAATAATGTAACTTGCAAAATAACAACAAGTTATAAATAACATGATTCTATAAATATTCAAATTGTTTAGCCAAGATTAACTGACTGACAAAAAGTCCTACCATATTCTATCCGTCAAAGAATTATTTATTACAAACAGAACAGCATTACAGCAGTTACCAATATACCAGCCATTTGTGTTGGAAAGGACACATCTCTTGACATTTGGTTAATAAAGTTCTTGATTTCTGTATTTTCACAATTCTAATGCTCAATAACTGATATGCCTGTTATGTTTAATTCACCTACATGCTTCCACTTAGGAATATATATATATATATATATATATATATGATTTAATTGTCATGTTAGTCATCAATATCCGATTTTATTGTTCAACAATATGCATTAAATATTGCTGAACAATGAAATGCACCCTACCGTCTTTCACAACTATGTGACCAACATGTGTTTCATTTTAAGCTTAGGCAAACAAGGTCAATAAACTACATAGATATTTTCCAAATTAACAAAGCTAAATGTGAACGTGCCTGTACCGGGCAATGCCTGCAGTAATATTGAGAAGTAAAAGACACAGATAATCAGGCCAGCACTGCCTCTATGACATCTGGAAGAAGCAAATTTACGGTACACAGACAAAGCAGCAAGAACTGATGATGCTCTGGAAGACCAGGATATGGAAAAAGGCATGAGGAAGAAGAAAAAGAACAATCCGGAATGTACCATGATGGACAATTACAGGAGAAGCAATTAACAAAAGGGAAAGCAGAAACAGAAAAGTGCACAAGCTCGGTGGCGCGACAAGGAATAAGACACGGCATGGACAGTGTCTGCAAATATTATCGTATGTATCAAGCCTTCGAAACGTCCATGCTCCAAGGAGGAACGATATTTCAAAAGAACCAAGCAGAGCAGCTACAACTTCCCCAGCATCCCCAACATATTCCCCAGCTGTTGAGACGTTTGTCAACAGAACAGACGAAAAAAGGAAACATCTTAACACTATAGCATTGGTGCTAAAGATTCAAGAAGTAGATCAAAACACAGGATTGCCAAGAGATTGTGCGTAACAAGGGTCTTATGGACAAAAAAACAAAGAACAAAAAGCTGTGAGATAATCTCTCTTTAATCATTTAAAGGAAGATATTTCATACAGAAAAGGGTGAAGAACGGAAATGTTGAAAACCTGTTGCAACATTCCTGTGCAGATATATACAAGATCGGCAGCGAAGTGCATCCAAACATGGATATAAGCTTCTGCAATTGAAGCTGGCACATATTTGTGCAATCAGGTATGATGAAAGAATAATCCGTTGCTACAAAGCATGTAAGAATGAAAAGTTATTGTTGAATGCTCTATGCATCACCCATAAGCAAAATCATAGAACACAAGAAAGAGTTCTTAAGCAGTAAACATGCTGAGGAAAGGGGTGAAGATGACTGTCACTGACCTGACAATTGACCTAGGTTCAGAGTTGTAATTAGGCACAGACATACGTGTAGGTGACTGTACATGGTAGCATGTACATCAATGACGCAGGTGAGACTGGGCATCCAACATGCATTGAATCATTTGTAGACTTGCTATTTCTTGTCTAATATTTACATTTATATCTGAGCAACGAGTCTGATTGTTTATGATTGTACAGCAATACAATGTATTTGGAAAAGACCCTAACTGCTATGCATGTGGAATGGTAGTGTGGATCTTTTAAATAAATATCCTTTTCGGCACACTAAATTATCACTATTACTGTTTGCATGTAAGAAAATTCATTGTATATGTATCTGCTAACCTTTACCAGCATTACAATTGATATGCGACCAGATTTTTGGTTTCCTATTGCTAAACCAGTTTTCTTTTCTGAATGATCATTTTAAAAGTGATTACCAATGATTTTCATAATGGACGGTTATGTTTCATTGTATAGCATCAGGTGGGTGTAGATATTAGTTCATAAATGCACCACTTACAATTCTTATATATTTCTTAATAATTCTAATTGCTGCATAAATTAATTCAATGATTAACTAAGATCACAACATAGTCAAAGGCATATGTCCTTTTCAACACATAATGTGTCGGAATGGACATTAATTTTGACTGCCAAAGGCACTAAGTAGACCCAAAATACATAATTCAAACACACCTATGAGACAGTTG
The DNA here is from genome assembly GCA_034401795.1 of Chaetoderma sp. LZ-2023a. Taxonomy (NCBI): domain Eukaryota; kingdom Metazoa; phylum Mollusca; class Caudofoveata; order Chaetodermatida; family Chaetodermatidae; genus Chaetoderma; species Chaetoderma sp. LZ-2023a. Next base: position 124,966,212 of record CM067360.1, read on the forward strand.
ACATATCATAAGCATGCCAATTTGATTTTGTGTAGATAGTGTGGCCTATTATTCACTGCCACACAACTTCATGAAGGAATTTAAGAGATTTGCTTATTAAGAATCTTGATATTCCATGCAGTTATCTTTTAAATACATATGTTTAAATGGTCTTAGATAAAGTTCAACCACCAATTGGCATGCCAACAAGAACACACCTTAATAATTATGTATCGTGGTATTTTAGATTGCATATTGACAAGTTCTTTATGTCTTTAATAAATAAGTTATTTTCCAACTATTCAACTTCCATCTACGATTTCTCAGTAACCTGATTGGATTGTTTTCCCCCATGCTTATTGTTATGCTAAATCAGAATAAGGTTCAATAAAGGTCATGGATTGAACACAATTTGGAAGCCTGTGAGACAATGGACCCTTCCATTTTTAGCTATGCCCCGCCCATCACTAGCTAAGCTCCACCCACACCTCGCCGTGTTTGGATTGATCAATCCCCCAAATGCCCTAGCTATCAATTTCCTGAAAACTATACAGGGAAGCTGTTGGACATTTTGTAACTAATTTGACTGGGTGCTGTTGCTGCATATGGCAGCAACAGCGCCCAGTCAAACTAGTTTCAAAATATTCAACAGAATAGTTATTAAATAGTAAAAGAAAACAATTTATACAACAACGCATAGACCGTCTTCAAATATGCGTTCGTGACGTACTTATCGACGTCATTCATGTCGTCATTCATTATGATGTCAATGTACACATCACGCAGTTCATTGTGACGTCATATGATGGGTGAGTACTCTGGAAAGGTGAATTGTGTGCTCAGGATTGTAAAACAGCCTACATTCATAAAACAAACAAAATATTATTTTATATCCACATCTATATATTGAATAGAATATTACATAAACAAATGGTGTAAGCAAATTGTCGATGGTGAAGAGATGGCATTAGGCCATATATAGCCTAACAATGATTACTATAATTCTGACACACATCACGCTTTATTCATTTACTTGATGTAGTATTAACTATTTGATTCCCAAATACCAAAATACTTATTCTGCTCAGAGCCATTCTGTTGAATATTCTGAATAATTTGACTGAGAGCTACAGGTTCCGGTTCCTCGTAAATTAGTTTCAAAGTATTCAAAACCACACGTGTTTTTCTTAAAATGGAAATTCTGGGACTTCAGAGTGCAAAGGGTTAAACAAGTACTTTCACCAGACAACAGAACATATGACGATGAGGAACCCTACTCCAAATTTGTATGACTTACCAAAGGTCTGGAATATCCGCCTTGTGGTTTGTGTATTGAGTATTCCCTTTTCTCTGAGCGTATCAGCAACGGTTGCAGCTGTTATTGAAGATACGTACTGCGTTATGTACGGAATTGCCGACAAGGCGCCATTCTATGCACAAAAATAATCAATATATAATATAAATTATAGAAACCCTGATGCACATTAAACAAGCCACATTTCGTGTACATGCAGGTGTAAATAGGTCTGGCATCTTCATAGTTTATCACACATGGTGTCAGGAGAGGGATGTGATCTGAAACTATCCATTCTTGAACATGAAGAATACATGTTAAGAAAACATTATGAACATCCTGATTGGGACAGTGGTGACCTATATCAAGAATACTACTGATTCAAAAACATATGAGAT
>CM067360.1:124972882-125027882 GCA_034401795.1 Chaetoderma sp. LZ-2023a
TCAGGTTCACTATGTCATGCTTTAGAGTTTCGTTAATATTTTATGGATATTTTTGAATCTATACATTTTCTGGAAATATCAACGTGTCCTGAGTCCGAAAATCAATGATGCCATTTGATTAAAAAAATTTATGCTTTCAATATGATGACAATTCAAATCTGATTTCTACATCTCTTCGCGTCTACGAAGCTATTTTGAATCAGACAATTAGTTCAAGCACAAACTTGGTAGTGATTCAGAACCAGTCAGAGATGGAAAATCCCCAATTCTGGGATTGGCATTGAGTGGCCATCATGAAACATGAAGCAAAAGTTTGAAATATTTATTCAATTCACAGGATTACTGCATCTCATACACCCCTGTCCCACTTCTAGGAACTGCTTTTGCCAATGCTGTAATGCTGGAGAAAGGCAGCGTTGCGTCTTTGCTGCAGACAACACAGGCTTTCGTGAAGACACTCCTCGCAGGAAAGAACCACTCATGTCACAATTACCAGAATACTGATGCCATGGAGAGAATCTAGCACCAATACTAAAGATAGTTGATGCTCATAGTCTCTCAGTGGCTCCATATCATGTATCTATGATGCAATGCGGCAAACTAAATCTACAATCAGTCAGGAGACCAAATCACTTCACAATCAGTAAGACATGCGTCTCTGGACACACCTGGGATGCTAATCCACCTCCTTGAGAAGTTTAGAATTATCTCATCAAGAGAATCAAGAGAAGATGCAAGTCGCAACGATGATACAGCAAGATACACTGAATACAGGAACAATAAGCACTGTATCCAGGTAGAAACCGGTTCATTCTTCATGACAATGCAAAGGCTGATCTAACAGAATACTTGGCTGCGAAACCTTTCGGATAGAATGATGATTTTCCAAAACTGATTCAGGACATAGTAGAGGCGACAGCAACATGTTCTTTGATGACAACAACCATGAAGAAGCGGACATATTATTGATCAATCAGGCAGAATTGGCATCAAACTGAAGCCCAAGTGAAGAGACAGTTGGCATTCCTCTTTCCAGATACAGGTGTCCTTGGTGTTTAGCATAGCGAATTATAATCTACTCATGAGAAACATGTCTATCTCGATAGTGTCAGGAATCACACCAATACAGTCAAAAGGGGCAGCTTTAAGAGAAGAGATGGCGAAAGCATTGCCGGCATTCCACGCATTCTAGGGGTCAGAGAAACACGGAGGGTTTCCATAATACCTGAAAGCAGAACTCAATGTCACCAAGGCTCTTGCAAAACCAGCGAATGCTGACAATGTAAATAATACATTTTGTCGACACAGCTGCATTCGTGTGTACTGCATACACACTCAAGGGGAATAAGATCAATAGTATCCTGGAACTGCGATGTTGTCTAAATACAAATACATGGCAAAGAGTTTTTCTAGCGAGTACCTCATCTACTACTATTGCGTATGATAGGTCAGGAGACGCTCTCCAGAACTCAAGCGATTTATTTGCATAGTCGCTCAGGTCATATAATGATCTTGCCACTTTTCACGCCGTGCCGCACAGCCTACACCATGCATGTAACTCAATAGTACTTTGGGTAACACATGATTGAGTTTCAGATTCAGTTAGCTTGATTACCTATACAGTTGTGTTTCTCTAATAGGGCATCACCTGGGGGTGGGGGCCCGTTCTGAAACACTTATTTTATAACTACTGATGAGGATGATAGACATAATGCTGCGGCTGATGATGATGATGATGATGATGATGATTATGATGATGATGATGATGATGATAGACATAATGCTGCTGCTGCTGCTGCTGCTGCTGCTGCTGATGATGATGATGATGATGATGCGGATAGACATAATGTTGGATCACAAGTACATGTCCAGCCTCATGTTTCCATATCAAACAAACACGTAGTCACGACCAGTGTCACATCGGCATGAGGAGATAACCCACATGCCCTTCCAGCTGCCTTGGCCATGCTCACTTGGCAAAATGCTAAAGTGCCTACCATCCGCACCATGGCAGACTCTGGCATGTTCACAGGTGACACAGAGGATCTGGTGCCGCGTCGGCTGCATACAACCACGTCCAAACCTTTCTACACCATAGAAGTGGCAGGCAGACTCAATTTCCTCACCTGGGTGAAATCTGTTGTATATGTTTTTTCGCAGATGGTCGTGGAAGGGACTGTACTGACGTTCGTGGGCCCACTTGGCATCTAATATCATGGCTGTCTGTGAGGCAACCACCACATGTATGAGCAGTAGTATAACTAGCATCCTATATATGGAGGGTAAAACAGAACAGGGTGAACCCCTCGAGAAATATCTGTGTCATATCGAGCCCTGTGCCATCCTCGATGCTGATCTCATCTGGCGCAGGTCTTAGCTGCTTCACTTTACCACCAGCTAGAAGCCGCAGCTCTAGCACAATATGGGCTGTTTGCAGACTTGTGAGCCCGACACGCTCGAGCAACTTCACTGAGCCCTTCGCCTTCGAGGAGTATGACACACCCTCTATCCACAGGATGCCATCCTGAATATTGATGGCTTCCTCTGGTCCATCAAAGGGGCGACGCAGCAGGAGCTTTCAGCCAGTGACCACAATCATATGACCCACTGCAACTAGGGTTGTGCCTTGTCCTATATGTGTCAGGAAAGATGTCCCGTGGTTATAAAGCTTCCAGACCATGCCATCCTTGTTCACAACGGTGGAGAGTGATGTGACCTCCAGGTCAATAACTGCGGGAGATCTATATAGTGGCACCCATGTTCGCCAGTTACCACCAGGTCCAGCGCGATACCACACCGCATTCTTTTCGAAGACTACTTGCAGCTGTTTCACCTGGGTCAACACCACACCATCATTTGACATCAGTGGGACATGCTTCACAGTCGACTCTAAGACATGAAAGCTGAGGTAAGCGTCCAAGGAGTTAACATCCTCAACCTTGTCTAGTGACTGGTCTATCAAGGGGTGGAGGATGAACTTCCTCTTCGGGAAGTCATAGCGAAACACTATTTTGTCCCCATCCCTCTCTCGACCCAGACGTTCCTTCGAGACATCCTTTAGGTCAGTGAGCAATTCTACACCATCTCCATCGACAGGATGGATGGAGAATGTCTTGGAGTCTGCTCCATATTGGAGGACAAACGACTTGCCATTGCTTTCCTTAACCGTGGCAGCATCAACGTTGTCCACGAGATCGGCCAGACCAGTTGAGTGAGCAAATATGGGCTCCATTATATATATATATAATGGAGCCCATATTTGCTCACTCAACTGGTCTGGCCGATCTCGTGGACAACGTTGATGCTGCCAAGGTTAAGGAAAGCAATGGCAAGTCGTTTGTCCTCCAATATGGAGCAGACTCCATATATATAGGGGGTTTAAATGGCGTGTATAGCCATGCCGATGGTCCGATTGCTACTCCAGAATGTGGAGAATTTCATCAGACCATCTCTAGTTGGTAGACATGTGGTTCAGTATCGCATAGAATGGGTTCTCTTCAAGGTAGCTCAGCATTCCACCACGTATGTACACGCCGATGTGTTACATCCGCCACTGGGGAATACCTACCACAGCTCACTGACTGAAGTAGGGATAGAATATTTGCCAGGAGCCACCAGCAAACTGTGCAAAGCGATCAGCCCCAACATGTTCACCCACATAAATCACCTGTTTGACAGCTCCACCAGTAGTCTATATGCCAGCATGGATGGTCTGTCGGATGCCCAACTAGAGTTTACGCTGCTGCTACTTATTGACATATCCCCATCATGACATCATATCAGACCTATCAAGCATTCGCCAAGATGTTGAAAAAGGAGATAGAGGAGCAGCCACACACCTCCAGGATGGTAGATATAGTGGTGCAGGAAATGTGTTGTCGACAAGAAGGCGAGCGACTGCAGCGGGTGAGCTGGTATGAACAGAATGCCAGAGAGGCAAGGAGACGAAGAAACTACAACTCTGTCCAAGAATGGGTGAGCTTCAGCTAGCAGGAGGATGGCATCGTATGGCCAAACTTATATGATTTCTCGGATGACGCATGTGATGAGTCTGTAGAAGTCTTGCAGTGGGAAGAGCAGAGGGTGGAGTATAAATCCAAGAAAGCCTGCCAATGCCGGGCATACTACTAGGTTGACAAGGTGAAGTTCCAGATGTCCCGGCTGCGAAAGCAACTGACCTCTGACATTATGCTGGATAAGGGGTGTTTGAGGGAGGTATGTCTCCACACCAACAAGCTTGTTCGCTTCGCCAGGCTCTCCAAGATGAAACGCACCATAACTCATAGCCAGGTCCTACAGGTGATGCAGTGCTAGCACGAGTTTAAGACCTAGGTATACCATGTCTAAATCGGAGTGGCAAAAGCAGCCAGAACTATATTCCTCTTTTATGGCTGAGGAGGGTGGTACAGTACACGACTGGCGACTCCAGCAGATTGACACCATCAGTCAGAATCTCGTTCATGAGACAGAAAAGTACAGCAGAAAAAGCAGGCGAAATAAAACAGTCTACAACAGTCTAGCATGCACAACCACAGCTGTGGGTGTGATTAGAGCCAGTGCTTGTGTGGCCGCCGTTGCCACCCTCGCTACAGGGGTGGGTGCTATCGTCGCTATCCCACTGAGTGGAGTGACTCGTGCCGCTACTGTCTTGGCCTCCGGCCTGGTGGTTGGACACCGTCAGATCACCAGGAAGCTGGACAAGCATGCTAAGTATGTAACACTGGCACAGAGCAGCCTACAGGTTATCGACGAGTTTGTCAGCAAAGCTCTCGAGGATGGGCAGGTCAGTGATGAAAAGTACAACCATATATTGAAGCTCCAAACCGTGTACCACACAGAGATAGCCAAAGTGCGCCAGCAATACCTCAAAGGCTCCAGCGGGCAGGTGGACATGGAGGAGTTAAAAACGAGATGTTGCGGTGGGGCCACATCAAAGATCTCTACAGTGTCAAATAGTATGTTGCATCCGTGGCTGGAACAGAGGCTTTAAGATGACTACAATAAATGGCCTTCTTGACGAACCTCACGACAATCGACCAGAGCCAAGTGCCCTTCCTGGATACACTTTGGACCCGCTCGAGAGCACATGGTCTCCTGGATGACATATCAGACCTAACCCCGACCCCTATCTCCATTATGGTCGACGGGCGGTCCCGCATCAGCTTCTCCATCAATCCACGACCACTGACCAACCTTGCAATCACTATCAACGATGAGAAGAAAGCTCATACCTGGATGTCAGTCCAGAATCTCTCGTTCAGGAACCAACAGCCGAACTTTGCCATGTGATGTGCCACAGCAGGATGGGGCGTCAGCGCGGGTTTGCTGCACTCCTATTCTGGTACCCCTGAAGCTGTGCTCATTGCCAGCTGTCTCAGATTCCATGTGTACTACATGGTGGGACTAATTCTCCATGAGCTGAGCACAAGCCTGCCTGATACGAATGATTTCAATCCACAGCCCACGGGAACTGCTAGCTACAGCCTCTCAGCAGCCAGTAAACTACAACGAGCGTTCAACACCCACTCAGACTATCGTTTCCACGGTGGAGACAACAGCGGTCTATGCCAGAGACAAGACTACTCAGGCTTCCCCTATCAAACACCCTGAAAAATCGGTCGTCAGAAGACGGCGAAATTCTCATTTGACTCATACTCCAAGGCCGTGGCACTGGTGCAAAATATGCATATCACCAGAATCAGGCAGGACCATTCATAGACGTGGAAACACTTTGTCCCACACACAATCTCAGTGCTCACCGCAGCAGGGATCGTTCGAATCAACCAGTCCTTAGAAGCATTATGTTATTGTCTGCTGACAGCCCAAACCAAGCAGCGCCACTCCATAGATGGGGTGAGCAGAAAAGTGGTGCAAGCCATGTTCAGCAGTCTCGTTGAGGACATGATCATTGTTGCAGATCCCAGTAACCTCATTGCCAAGTTCCAGCCAGCCTTACAGAAGGACTGTTGTAAGCTCGACTTTGCTATATCGCCACACCCATGACTTATTCCAAGCAATATGATCATGAATGTCGAGGATCTAAAGGTCAGGGGCTACAATAAAATGATGGTCGAGGGGAATTCCGCAGGTGTGCACTTTGGGTTTAACACTGACATCAATGCAGCTGTGCATGTCGTCCCGATGCCCATGACACCTACGTCCCCGTGGTCTCCTACGAGGGCCAGTGCTACCGTCGTTCTGACTGTCATTCTGACTGCTGGAACAGCAGGAGTGCTGGACGACAAACGGTGACCCGTGCTTACACCTACCACCCCGCCCAGCAGTGCTAGTAGCACGATAGCCCTATGAAGGATGTGAGGTCTGGCTATTGCTGTGCTCGTCACCAGCCTTCTCCGCTGCTAGTAGATCCTGCTCATAGAGCAATAGATCATCCTGACTCTCCAGTACGGGAGCCATGGCAAATGAGATTGCCTGAACTAGCTTGCCATGCCAGACAGCCCCACCCCCACCCCCACCCCCACCACACCAAAAAACGCTGTCAGCATACACACCCAAGGACTGTATGGTTCGGTGGTACAGCCTTTTTCCAGCTTGTAGTAATGCATAGCCTTATTCAACTCAGAGTCTGGGGATGCCAATGGATGCCTGCAACTGCTGGAACATGTCCAACAGATACTCCCGATCCTTGTAGAATCCCTTAGTATGCAGGAGCTGCTCGACGATACTGCCGCCCATAATGAGGTATTCAACGAAACAGATCTGCCCCTTACCAAATCCTAGGTAGAGCTTCATGGCTGTCAGTTCCTCTGTTATCTCGGTGCTAGAGAGCCGTGCAGGCTCATCTGGTGACTTCTTCTTATGGTCCTTCAATTCGGTGTGGGAGACATCATAGTACTTAGTGCAGAGGTCCATGGCTTAAGCCGCTATGTATAGTGCTATGGATATTCCTGAGTACCAATCTAAACAGCTGACAGATGCAGACTGGTTAGAGCTGCTTAGTGCTCTCGAGGTAGAATGTACAAGTTTAAATGCGTTGCATACTCAGGGCTTAAACAATGACGTCAATGGTACAGATTGTAAAGCAACTCCCGGAGAGCCAGGCGAGTCTGCAGAAGGTGGCGAAGCTGCTCAAAAGAAAGAGCCAGAAGCTACTAACACAGGCTAAGCCCCTGGCCATTTATGTCGCCAGTAACGTGGCGGCGAATGTGGCCATGCTGAAGATGATGGGTGGGAATGAGGTTATTCCTGCCACTGGAGCTGCTGTCCTCACTACAGTGGCGAGTACGGTTGTCGACCCCTGTCTAGGAATAACATATCCCATCCCAAAGATCGCCATCGGCGCGCCTTCTATACTGTTGCCGCCAAGATCATAGGCGAACGCATCCCTCTAACGGAAGCCACAGTTCTAGGGCTAGTGACGTGTGGTATGGCTGAGATCATTGTGGCCTATGTCTAGCTTTAAGATGCTATCTATGATGGAAGCTTGGCAGGTCCATGACACAACAGTAGCCTGTGAGGCATGGCGGGCTATGCCAGAGTCGGTAACGCATGGTCGACCACATGGACTGAGCATTTCCAATTCCCAGAAATGGTGGTTAGCCCACAAGGCATGCCACTGCAGGGAGGGCCAGTATCCTGAGCACTGCTACATATTTCCTTGGCCCACTTCATGGTCTACCTATTCCCACTTATTCCACTGGGGATATGACAAGGTTTAAGCCATATGCATGCCCCAACAATGTCTCTGTCACTCACAAAGAGCAAAGAGCTAGGTGATCTCGCTCACTTGGGCGAGGCACACCTCAGTTCAGATGAAACTGTTGCCCCCATCTCCTTCCAAGACTTCGATGAGAAGGGAGAGCCACGAAAGATCCATGGTACCATCCCAGCCAGAGGTCTCATCGGAAACACTGACACAGTAGGACAATCAGCCATCAACAAGACCAGGACAGTATACAAGGGGATGGGCATGAAAGACAGGGCAGTGATGCTCAGTATGCTCGGAGTCGATGAGGCTGCTGCCATCAAGGTTGTGACCGAGTCCTACTCACATGACCTGGTTAAGGATCTCCTGAAACCACGGAGCTCATTCCAACAAGATGGAGAGAATCTCAAGGTAGACACCATCGGCCTGAGCCATATCACAGTGGCTGACCAAGCGAATGCAGCAGCAAAGCTCCAACTACCCAAGGTGACGAAGTCAGGATTCTTTGGCCTGTCGTTTAAGGTACACGAAGGGGAAAGGGTACTTCACAGAATTAGATTTACAGCCAGATGTAGAAATACCTGTCGCGGTGCCATTTTTCTCCCTCCTCGAGAGTACACACGTGAATCAGGCCGTGATGCAGGCCAAGCTGTTCTTCCGGGTGTACACTGAACATCTTGATGGAGTAAGGATGACTTCTCCACGACTTCAAGTCTGGGCTCTAGACAACAAATCCTACATGTAGAGCGAGAGCATCAGCAGGTCCAGGCCATGGCTAATCAGCGTCAAGAGTTGACATTGTAACGAGGTGCTTCGGACTGCATAGCTGTACCAGTCTTGGTTCAGAAAGAATGGGTGGCCCAGGAGGTGGAGGAGCTAGACGACTTCAAACTTGTTGTGGCTGGGACCAACGTTCTCAGTGAAGTGCATGATCTGGCTGATTACTGTCTCTATCGACAGAAAACAAAGTCATATGCCCTACTCCGCCTGACCAGTAGCCACGAGGATCTCGAGTCGGTGCTCGAAGGTCAGTGCCACCTCAGAGGAAGGGGCATCCTGCCTAACCATGGCAACCAGCTCAGATTTCATGTTGGGAACCTGCTCGGAGAGCGGGGGGGGGGGGGGCACTCAACCGGTCTGAGTAACAGTGCTGTACTTTGGATATAGCAAGTTTCACTTCTAACAAAATGGAGGTATTCAGCTTGAACACGCATAGAGCATACCTCCAGCAGCTGTCCCAGTTACCCCTACAGCTCCTACTACTACTATGGCCTCAGCCATCTTCTGACCTCCTAATGCCTCATAGCCAAGCGTCAGCTCGGAGAGCTTTACAACCTTAGTACTCATCGAGACTCGCATCAGCATCTTGGATTTTCCGGGTGGCTTGAGCCCTTTGTTGCCATCGGCGTGCCTCCTTTTGATGCATATGCTAGAGTTCCTTGCTGTACTCAATCTTCTCTTTAGACAGCTTTTCCATCGCCTGGTTATGACGTTTTCTCTCTACCTCCGCTGCCTTATGGTCAACGAAGCTGAGCCGCCAGTTCGCCAACACAAACACGCATGCATTCAAGATTGCAGATTCCATGTCTATACAGGTGATTTAAATTCACCATATAGTCAGCAGGAACTACAAGCAATGTATGAACCAGAAGCTTTCACGGATCCAGTTGAGTACTATGATGAGGACGTACAATGCGGACGACTATGATGAAGACGAGGACAATTATGACGACTATGATGAGGACGCCTATGACGAGGACTATGACGAGGACTATGATGATGTAGATGTAGAGCCAGAATCCCGCCGACTAATCCACCAAGCCAAGGGAATTTATCATACCTATGTGAAGGACTTGCTTGGCCCACTGGCGGCAGCTGTGGCTCTGATTGCTCTGTGCACGGCGAAGGCTGGCGAGATGGTCCACAAAATTGCCAACAATGCTCTCCATGGAGTTGAGAAGATTTCTGAGGCCATTCCAGCCATCGCCTGGGGGGTAGGCACATTCTTTGACATTGCCGATCCATGGCTCCCATATGTTGCAATAACACTCACAGGCATCTGGGTTGCAGAACATTTAAGACGTGCTATATAAGATGGCTTCTCTGTATGACCGGGTCAAGTCCCTTAACTGGCAAGACTTTGTCGCTAAGCTTCCTTTCAGTGATGGCACCAGCGCTGCAGAGATTAGACGGTCGTCTGTTCATCTGTCTAGAGTTTGCCCGAGCTGTACAGGAAAGGACAGGAGTCAACATCAGCGATGAAATCCGAGGTCCTCTATTGAAGATCTCTATTACCGGCCCAGTGGCTATTATCACGAGCCTCAATAACTGCTCGAGGCTGCACATCGCAAGGGTAATAGATTCACCTTGGAGATGGTTGGCCAGTGACTTACCAGACAGACGATGTGGCAGATCTACAGACCTCGTCCACGGCACATTCGGTATGCACACTTCAATGAATCTGTCCCGAACAGAGTCCATCAGGCTGATGTGCTGTACCTTCCACATGATCGTGTGTGTTCCAGAGGAACATGCAAGACCTACAAGTACGCCCTCACCATCGTCGATGTCGCCAATAGATACAAGGCGGCAGTGCCTTTCACAGATAAGTCCGCAGGTCAGGCAGCTGCCAGGTTCCGGAGTATCTATGCGGACTCACAAAATCCTCTCCAGTGGCCAGAGATGCTGCAAGTGAATGGGGTAAGGAGTTTAGAGGTGAAACTGTGGCCCTCATGCAGAAACATGGTGTGGCGATTAAGCAAAAGCGAGGTGGGACATCACCGTGCCCAGGCTATCATCGAGCAGTGGAACCGGACACTGGCAGAGAGGCTGTTCCCACATCAGTATGCTCAGGAGATGGCTATCGTCATCCTGACTTGTGGTCGTTCCAGGGTATGGGTGAGAGGGTTGCCCATTGTGGTGAAGAGATCCAATGCTGAGGTTACTAGGCTGGTAAGACAGAAGCCAGTCAAGGCCATTCAGCGATCCTCTGTGGCCCAACAGTCAGAACGACTATGCTCTGTTCAAGAGCTATGCTCGGAGGATAGACTTCCATCCAATTCCCTGGTTCGGTATTTGTATGGGCTTGGCGAGTTGGAGGATGGACGTAGGTTGGCGACTGACCCCAACTTGTCGATAGATGTACACACGATTGACAGGTATGTGGAGACGGCTGGACAGCCCACGCTGTACTACCTGGCATGGTTGGAGAGCAGTCCTAGGCGGCCGTTTGTATGAGAGGAGCTTCAGCTTATCCCTACAGAGACCCAGCTACCTCCACCCGGAGTGCTTACGTCGAGTAGACATCCTCCAGACGGTGTCCACACCGAGCCCTGACTGTTTGTTGATATCACATGATGCTGATACGTTACCCAGCAGCTCTTTGCCATCCATTGGAGTGATGGCATCCTTGTAACCATAAGCCAGGGTGTGAATACCATCGGGAGCGATCCATCGTTTTGTGTCTGAGGGGAGGAGGCGTGTCTTGTTTTGGTAGACCGCATAGAGGTGGTGGCCCTCACTTCGCAGCATGTTCATACCATGGTGGAAAACCTTTCGCTCGAAGAGGCATTCCTTGTACTGCTCATGGCAAATCTGTTTAACCACAGCCCTGCACACACCCTTTGCCTTTTTGACTTCCTGCTCATCAGACCGCTTGACATCTTCGGGCGCAGGCCAAAAAATCCTGGATTAGCACCCCAGCATACCCATCCTTCATCTTTCCCAGGACCTTCTAGTTGGCAGTACTGTGCAGCGTGTGTGTTACTGGGTAGTCACTTGTGTCATAGAGGTCACTCCTCACAGCCATGTCAGTGTAGATGTCCTCTGTCTGAACCTCCAACAGGAGGTGCCAGTGTACAGGAGCACACAGTTGGCACCATATAGTCGCTTCAGCTTGTTGTAGTAGAAGTCATACATCAGGTGATTGGATCGGTCCAGGATGGACATTCCCACATAGAGAGCGCAGTTCAGCGATAGGCTCGTCTTATACATGTGGAGAGCAGCTAGCTCATCATCGAACACCTTCGCCCAGGAGAAGCTGGGCTTGGCTATGAAGCAGTGCAGCTTTTCCTCCTCGGATGACTGCACTAGCTTGCCATCCACTCACTTGCGCAAGTTCTCCATGGTCTTCCCGAAGACAGCATTATTCATCAGATTGTAGAGGTCCTTCTCAAAGTCGATGGTGGCCTTCTTACGGAGCTCTGTGTTGAGTCGGATGTAAGGCTCCATCAACGGCGACTGATTGAAGCGTAGAGCCGTGTGCACCTTCTTCAATCTTATACCCAGGCTGAGGTAGAGCTCCAGGTTGTGGTAGTGTAAGACATAGCACTCTTTGTCTCTCAGGTAAGGCACCAGTTCTTCTGCTGCCATCTCCGCTATCGACTCGCCCAATGCACACTGATACTCTGAGAGCGACTCTTCCTTCACCTTCATCCATTTAGGCGCCAGCGGGTAGGCATTGTGCATGCCATGCAGCTCTTGTGGGTACTCAAGGTCAACCACTAGGATGTAGCCCTTTTTATCATCATCAGGTTGTTGTGTAATCTCTTTGACATCAATGTCCTCCACCCACTCAAACCCCCAGTCGATAGGTATTGGCGCATTGTCCACCCATAGAGATTGTTAGCATCCAGATACATGATGAGGCTTGTCGACTGTTGTGGATTATAGCCAGCTATGTATGGGTTGTTTCCCTTAGCATAGCGTTTGCTGACCATTGATACACCACCCCTGAGTCCTTTCTCTATGAATAGATGCATGTCTTAGTCAGTGAGGAACTCCAGCTCCACACTGTCTTCCTTAATTGCATCCCAGCTCAACCCCAAGCTTGTGTAATAGTGTGCTGGTTCAAGATGATACTGCTGGAGGCATGTGATGTGGAAGTTCTCAAAGACATCTGCAAGGTGCAGTGTCAGACCGCAGATAAAGGTCATGATCGTCTCCCATGGTCTGGCAGCCGAACTGGGCCCAGACAGCATGTGTGTGGTTGTAGTCGCTATCAGATATCCCCTCGCCAGAGAGTTTACTGTAGAAAGCAGCTTGAGGTATGAGAGAGGTCTCATTGAAACGGTGCCACCCATCCATGTGCTCATATGGGTATACACCTTTGCGGAGCAGGAGCTCATACTTGGCAGTGCTAGGTTCATACTGCTTTGTAAGTGGGAACGTTGTGGAACTGGCAACCAGCTTGTCAAGTGATGCTAGTAGGATCTAGGCCGAGTCGATGAACCGCAGCCGATGGAGTCTGAATGAGATGCACTTCTCCATATTGTTGGGGATGCAGTTGATCTGCCCCTCTGTTTGGGAGATGGCCTGCATGATGAGGTGAGAATTATACCCACGCAGGTCGTGGAACATGACCGGGATGTTGGTGGTCCTATGATTGAGGCACAGCTTTAGATTACACACATTGTGTGCTGCTCCCCGGTAGAGACCAGTGATGTGACAGTGATCTCTGACACTGTCCCCATCTAATGGTCTGTCGCACACATGGCAACTAACCACGGTTTTATGAGCTCGCCAGTCCTCTCTAGTCATCTTCATCGGCCTAGGGTTGGCGAGCACGGCCGTTATCTTCTCCTCTTCCCATGCCAATCGATCCAGGAAGTGCTTAGCTGCATCTTCTCGATACAGCACTGGTGGTTCACTGACACAGTCACAGCGGACCACAATGTATGAGAACCCACAGATCTCATGGTGTTGCATGTTCTGTGTGCTGCTCTGAGCCGGATTCGCCTCTGGGCCCTCAATCTTGGTTGTTAGGGCTTCAAAGTCGGCATAGATGATGAATGGCACCTTGAGTTGCTTGTGGTGGTTGGTGAACTGAAGCATCGTCCTGTCCTCTGTCGGCATTCTTATGCACATTGGTCTATCACCGATACCACAGCACTCTGGTTTGTGCTTGATGAGAAGGTGTTCACGAGAATAACAGTGGAGACACAACTCGCAGATGTGTTTTCTCCATTTATACTGACTCTGATTATAGAGCAGAGGATTCAGGTCCTTAATCCAGGTATAGTGTTGCTTGCCGCCCTTCTCGATAAGCAGCAGATTTGTCATTGGAATGACGGGATCAGGCTCCCTCAGATGCAGTGGGTAAACACCCTTGTCATGGCCGAATACGTTAATGGCCAGGCCATTCTGCCACTCAACACGCTTAATCTGGTGGAGAAGGGTAGGAGAGTCTACACCGCTGCAGTCAAGGGTGCTCCAGTGCCCTATATACTTTGATGTCCGCCGGGGATTACTGTCGGCAGGATAAGCAGCAGCCAAGACAGACCAGCGAAGACAGTGGTCCTCATTGTTCTGGACATTAATCACAACACGTTTTCGATTAATTGAATTGGGGAGATTGATGTATTTTGAAGTACTTCATCAATGTCCATAACAGACGTGTGTACCTATTGAGTTGCGTTTCTCTAATATGGGGATTTTGATGGTATCACATGCTTGTCATCAATGTTCATGTTAACACCGCAGACATGTGTACCTATCCAGTTGCGTTTCTCTAATAGAGGCATTTTGATGGTATTGTAGTTCGGATTGACCAGTCGGGTACGGGATGTACCAGCTAAGCTGGGTACGTGCCCCCGTCCTGGATTCGTTCCGTGAACGCGGGCCCCTGGGTAGAGCCATAAGCGTGTATGTGCCTATGGGAGAGGAATTTCGTCGTAAAAACGACTAAGTTCGTTAAACAGCGTGGCGCACATGCACGCACTAGCCGCTGCATTGACAGAGCATGTGTAGCACGTCCAAGAAATGATAGCTCTTTTAGTGTACCGAGCAGGTGCATTGTAATTCTTTATACTTACTCGTTTCCGCCGGATCTGGTATCAATCAAGACCAGAACTCGACGGGCTTTTCAAATCTGTTAACTGTTTTAACATCTGTTCAGAAATGGCTGAGTTATCGCCGTTTTCCTCCTTCTAATTATGCTCAAAATATTTCGATAACGTCGTAATCGCGTAAATATATATAGCTAAATAATCAGTGACTTGTGAAATACGTGACTCACTACGTCATCTTCACATCTATATCTATCACAATATTTAGATAAGTGTGTACACATCACAGGATTGCAGCGGGCTGATTGGCTGGTTCATCAAATTCTGATTGGTTGGTGCAGCCAGTTACGACGTCTCCATGAGTATAAAAGAGGATGATTTCTGAAGATCGAGAGAGTCATCGGCCGGTGGCCGACTAGTCAGGAGCTTTCCAAGCACGGAAACCTGACTGAATAACTGGGGTGCCGAAGATGGAATCCAACATCATCTCGGCACATTCAACTACCAGTACCGCTCGGACCGCAAGAGAAATCGGGCCACCGCACTGTGTGACAACATCTTCATAGTGTTATATTGTTCCTGTTTTAATTACTAACTATATAGGAACTAATATTACGGTGGACCCTTTTGGTCCCGATATGTAATTCTGCATAACGTAGAGCCAGCAATGCTCCTCGGTGGATAACTCGCCGGATCTGCCGGCCATGCTGAAAAGTGGACCTTCAGCCGCCATACTGCATGTCGTATGTGATGATTTAATGTTTTGACCACAGCCAAGTAAACTTTGCTCGGTGTGCCCTAAGAGCTAATTGACACACCGGACACCGTTAAGCTTAAATAGTACGCTTTAATTACAACTGTATCAATAACCCTCCCTGTTAATGGGTTATTTGAACTATACTACTTACCGTTATAATTAATGGAAACTTTAGTCATACCGCATCATGTAGAACTTACTGGATACTCAGTAGACTATTCTTATACTATGTTTCACTGTTCTGAGTTCGTACCCCTTCCGTCCTGGATCTGCATTACAGAAACCGTATCCTGCGGAACATCTACATGTGGAAACCGACCCAGTCTACTGAGAACGTGTCAACTCACGTCACGAGCATAGTGACTTATCAATTTCAGTAATATAGTAGCCACAATTAAGAACGGCTACTGGGTATTCAAGTTAATTCTTCTTTTCATTCGCTGACTATACCGCCAGTCCTGTAAGTGACTATCGACATGATCACAATCATTTTTCACTGATGTCACTGTCCGCGCTATTAATTTTGTTAGCCCGGCATGCTACCGATTGAACCTGACTATTCAGCTCGATAGGATAGGTTTAATGTGATTAGAGACAATTTCTTCATTATGAGACACATAGTGTACGCCTTGTTGAGGTAATCTAGCCCAGCACCCCAGCAAGGTTGTGTAAAATTGGCCAATTTACCTATAGGGCCTCATATCTATAAAGTTAATGTCTCTCTTCATGTTCCACTAGGTTATGGCTTCTTAATTGTTTGGATGTCCCTATCCGCACTGTGGACTGATCCGACTCTGGGAAACTATAGGAGCTTTCCGAGCGGTGATGGCCACGGTACGGTGTCACATACACTGCCCCTGTATCTTAGGATATTTGTTAGTTAGTTACCCTTGCCAATGTCGGAAGCACTGCGAAAACATTGTTGTTATTATTATTATTATTATTATTATTATTATTATTATTATTATTATTATTATTATTATTATTATTATTATTATTTCTCTTTATCTTTCTTAGGATATATATCCCGCACTGCAGTGCATATTTAGGCCACTTGGATATAAACCTAATGTTAGATTGTTAGGTCAATAACTTAGCTCCATAGGATTGGTGACGGATGAGATATGTATTTCCACCGAATTCTGTACAAATGTCTGTGCAAGATGATGGAATCTGCCACGCCCTTGCTGGAATGACATTTATGGTGGATATCCGCCTCTCTAATCCTCACCGTAATGAGAGTCCAGTTGGAATAAATTTGTTTGTGTGAAAAGGTAGCCATCGTCCTGTGATGTTTTATGTGGTTACAGAGCAAGATGTCTGGACTCTCATCAAGCTCGGATATCTTGCAAAGTGACATGTACGCATGCTGTCTTGAGCACTGATGCCGTGGCATGTCTGCTCTCACCGACAGCCGTATCTAAAGCTAGGTAGGGTACCCGCCATTTGCGGCCTAAACTAGTTCTTGTCTTTTTTAAACCTAAATGGTGGGTTAGGCATAGAAGAAGGGCTGCATAAATAAAAGCGGCAACTACAAATTCAGTATTCTTGGAATTACATAAGACGGTGACTTTGGGAATCGCTTGTCTCGTCTTCACGTGAAACAGCACACATCACCTTTAGTTATAATTCACTAGGATGGTCTTTTCTTTGCAGCACTTTTTGGTTGAACACAGGGTGGCCGCTTTTGTGGCCATCTCTGTCCCTCCGCTACTGCGGTGGCTGCATTTTCCTTCGATGGAGGCCCGCGCGAGGCACTTACCTCTCGCAAGGATCCAGTGACGGTGGCCCGCACGAGGCTACTACTCCTCACCCAAGAATACAACACTAGGAGTAATGCCCACGTGAGGCACAAAGCCTCTCGCTACTCAAGAGTTTCTTTCTTTTCTTCCTTTTCAGCTTAGCGGTATAATAACTTATATTAAGTTAATTAGTCATATCGTATGCGGGGGACTCCTTTGTAGGGGGACCTGCGTATCTGTGTGGTACCTCCGGTGACTCCACGTTTAGCGGTTCATATGGCTGTTCTATGTTATGTGTTATTCTTATAATATTATATCTCAACAATTATATAAGAGATATATATTAGTTACTCTTTAATTATTTTAGGTCACCATCTAAATCTTGTGAGTTCATAGATCTCAAAATCGCTATGAACAGGCATACTGGTGACACAAGCTCATGGGCAGATACTGTGCAATTTAATGTTAACGGCAATGGTCGCATGGCCCCACCTGAATGATTGAGTTCCACCAGCTTTAGGAGCCAGTCTTTGTTCCCCGCAGGTCAGCGTCGCCCGGAATCAATTACCCGAAGACCGAGAGCTAGCCATCATCCACGTTCGTCGTGCATGTGTGGCGCGGCGAACATCATGGAACGACCCGACGCGACCCAGCGAGCTACAGTATCACATGCTGATGGGGGCCGGCCTGGGGGGGGGGCAAACATACCATATACAGACAGCAGACAGACAGACAGACAGACAGACACAGACAGACCACTAAACAGACAGAACATACAGACAGAGAGACAGACAGACAGACAGCGAGACAGACAGACAGACAGACAGACAGCTGAAATTCAATCACTAGTGTACTACGCTATAACACCGCCTAGATAAGACGTTATGTCTTAGTTATCAGCCGCAGACCTACTGATAACTGGCATATTACACCTAACAGATAACAACAGCGAGTGTTTTAAGTGTCAGCCATTTTTGTGTGCTTAGGCGCATCGCATATTTTCTCGGGACACAATCCCGAGTTAGAATGTGTGGAATGTATGTGCAAAATTACTGTACAGCAGCCCACCTCCTTCCTGTAACCGCCGATCCGCGATCCGCGGCTCCCACCACATTCTGCTCTGAAACACTTATTTTATAACTACTGGTGCTATCAAACAGCGCATCCTCAGAGTTCATATCTAAACCTGGGTATGGGGTCAAGAAACCATCACCAGAAGTCGTGAAGTAATTCACCTTTTCAGAGCATGCACCCATTATATGACGCCATAATGAAATGCGTGATGTGTAGAATGACATCATAATGAATGACGTCATGAATGACTTCGATAAGTACGTCACGAACGCATATTTGAAGACGGTCTATGTGTTGTTGTATAAATTGTTTGCTTTTATTATTTAATAAATATTCTGTTGATTATTTGATTGGGCGCTGTTGCTGCTGTGGTGCTGGCGGTATCCCGCAATTCCGCAGTTCGGGTTTCGCGGCTGCCGGGCTAGCTGATTCCCGCCGTTTCTACGGACGCCCGGCAGTCGTACCTTGGAACCTGAACCGTGCACATCTGCCGCTGGTTCCACTGGCCGATTCAAGACCTCTGTTGGGTGAGTAACCTTTTATACGTAGTTAAGTTACTACAAATGGTGTCAGGAGTACTTTGGGCCCTAAATTAAAAATTGTTATTAGTTATTTCTAAATTCTACTCACGATTTTGCTGTAAAAAAAAAGATAGAATTCTCGGAAATATAAAGACTACTCTAGTCCTGCCCGAACGTCAATTTTACAGACTCTGGCCGCCATTTTGATTATTTGATAGTTATTTTTGTAGGATTTAACAATCACAGATGATAGGTGAGTTATAGTTAAATATATATTATTTATTTATACTATAGCATGCAAATGTCGGGTATATAGATTAAGATACCTTACACACATACGTCATATACGTCATAAATTCAAGATTCAATGTTATTTATTTGAACTGTAATGAATTGAGGTATATTTTCGTGCTTAGTTTCTATCATCTATGTCAGTATTCCGTGGAATGACAACCCTATAGTTCCTGGATTGTTATTGTTAGTTGTCTTCAGTGTCATATGTACGCAATTCTGAGCTGTAATTTAACCGTCGGTTTTTCGATATTTCTTTATATGTTAATTACAGTTCAATTTCTTTGTTTATTTCAGAATTATTTGAAATAAAGAAGTGATATAAATCACTTTTGTTGTTATTATTATCATTATTATTAACTTTTTGAACATTAGAGGGTAATCTCCCTTCTAATTAGCAAATATGTTTCAATTGTAATATTAGGTTTACTAATTACGCTGAACACTATTTGTTTTGGGTTTTTTTCTTGTTATTATTAATTCAAAAAGTTCATAATCACATTGCTAGTTACTCCGTTGAAACAATACTCAGCTTATGCCTCCTTTTCAAGTTAAATCTGAGGAGTTTTTGGCTCGCACCCAGTTTTCGTTGGATCAGTCCTTTACCCACAAAGCGATTTTGTTGGGTACAAGTAAAGGTTTCATTTTGAAAAGAGCTGATCAAACTGGGTTTGTTGAGTATTGGTGTAAAAGCGGTGGTACTACACAAGACTTGGTCAATATTCTGCAGTCGAGAATAACCAGCGCCGTTCAGAAATTTCACCGGATCGTTTTCTATATCTGGGCCGGAACGTGCGACCTTACCGAGAAACGAGGCGACGGTTTTGTCTATTTAAGGACAGCCGATGATGAACTCGCGGTGGACCGCATTTGCCAACACTATCAATGTGCGATAGACATAGTAAGGCATTACGGCCAAACGGTGAAATTTATCGATATCCCGGCGTATTCTCTGGTCCTGTATAATGAGCAACTTCACCATTTGAATCCCTGTTCCTTCAAAGACCAAGAGCTGCAACTGCATGACCAACTCTCTCTTCTCAATGATAGAATTGAGAAAATTAATGCAGATATTGGTGTACACACCATCAAATGCAGTGTAGAGTTAATACTCCGTAAAAAATCTAGTGCACGTAAACGCGTCCGTTATCATTATACTTTCGAGTTTCTGAAGGATGGTTTGCATGCAGGTACGTTACTGAATTTGGTTTGGCTTCGGAAGATTCATTTAGACGTTCTCCGGAGTTGCACCACCATCACTACTCAGTGATTTCTATATTTCAGTAAGCATACGCTTACGACTTATTTCAGTAGGTGATATTACTTTTTTAGCGGATATTAATTTCGCTTCCTTGGTATAAATCAACCGGTGACCCATAATGGCGAAACCTTTGTGTATTAACACTGCAACCATGGAGGAACTTAGTGCACTCCATAATATTGGTAAAGTTCGAGCTGCTGGCATAGTAAATTTTCGTGAGTCCAGAGGAGGTTTCATATCCCTGGCCGACATTAAGGCAGATACTGATCTGCCTGCCACAGCTACAATCCTTGCACGATTGCTCCATGCTGGTGAAGTCGTATTCGACATCAATGATGAAGGCGCTGTTGGTGGGGTCGACTCACACCCAAGGGAAGAATCCTTTGAAGAGAAGGTAGCTAGACTGAACATGGAACTGTTAGCTCAAGGTATCAAATACAAGGCACTCCTTAACTCAACTAGTCAACAAAGGGGTGATCATACCCTAGTTGATAACCTGGCTTCTCGGGGGGTATATACCCCTAGAGAGCCAAAGAGGGAGTCGCGATCAGTTTCTCACCATGACACTAGGACGTCATCACCAGTTCGTAGAGCTTACTGGGATGGCTCTTCGTACAATGACTCTAGAATGTTTACAGGAGCTGTATGAGAGGTCGACATCGGGTTTATCGGAAACGCAGTCTTCCCAAGTTGAATCCATGTTAATCGAGTATCAGGATGCATTTGCAAAAGATGATCTTGATTTGGGTTTGTTCAAGGGGATAAGACATAAGGTTGACACAGGTAATGCACAACCTGTTCGTTCTAAACTTAGACGAACTCCTCTTGGTTTTGA
The DNA here is from genome assembly GCA_034401795.1 of Chaetoderma sp. LZ-2023a. NCBI lineage: Eukaryota > Metazoa > Mollusca > Caudofoveata > Chaetodermatida > Chaetodermatidae > Chaetoderma > Chaetoderma sp. LZ-2023a. The sequence goes on from CM067360.1 coordinate 124,993,815, forward strand.
GAATGAGGAAGAGAAACACCTTGCGGAAATGTTAGAGAAAGGTATCATAGTTCCGTCAAAAGCTGAGTGGTCGTCAGCCCCGGTATTAGTTCGGAAGAAAGACGGTACCGTGAGGTACTGCATTGATTTTTGAGCTCTGAACAGTATAACTCGCAAAGACCTTTACCCCCTACCAAACATTGAGACATGTCTGGATGCACTTGGTGGTGCTAAGTTCATCAGCACACTTGATATGGCAGCTGGGTATTGGTAGGTCGAGGTTGACCCAGAGGACCGCCACAAGCTCGCATTTATCACAAGATATGGGCTTTTTGAATTTGTCCGGATGCCATTTGGTACGTGCAACAGCCCGGCTACCTTTCAGAGGGTTGTTCAGCTGGTATTGCAAGGTCTTAACTGGTGCGAGTGTCTTGCGTATTTAGATGACGTGGTAGTGACAGGGACTGACTTTGACAGTCATATGACCAACTTGAAAGCTGTCCTTTCCAGATTCCTGTTGCACAACCTTAAATTAAAACCTAAGAAGTGTAATTTGTTCCGTACAGAACTCTGTTTCTTAGGTAAGTTGGTGAGTGATAAGGGAATCGCTGTTAAGCCAAACAATATGGAAAGCGTCGCTAATTGGCCTGTTCCTAAGACCAGGAAAGAGCTGGAATTCATGAATTACCACCGAGAGCACATACAGGGTTTTGCTGGTATTTCTGCTCCTCTCTCTGCACTTACCAGTTCCAAAGTAGAGTATGACTGGACTCTAAAGCATCAGGTAGCTTTCGAAACACTTCAGGGTGCTATGGCCAACCCTGCAGTGTTAGGTTATCTGACACCGGATGGTACCTTCATACTGGATACGGATGCTTCGGAGGCGGCTATTGGTGCAGAGTTATCCCAAATTCAGAATGGGAAAGAGGTGCTTATTGGTTTTGCGAGCCGAACGTTGACACCGGCTCAGCGTAAATATTGTGTTACACGCAAAGAGTTGCTGGCCGTGGTAGCATTTACTAGGCAGTACCGTATGTACTTGCTAGGACGGTCATTTATTGTGCGGACTGACCATCACAGTCTCACGTGGCTGCTCACTTTCAAGCACATCGAAGGACAACTAGCTAGATGGCTAGAAGAACTGTCCCAATATAATATGACGATGCAGTACAGGCCCGGTAAACAGCACTCTAATGCTGATGGTCTATCACGAGTTCCAAGTGATTTTTCACCTTGCCACTGTTATAAAGCTGGCCAATCTCTTAGTTCGTTACCATGTGGTGGGTGCAAATATTGTACCAAGCTTCAGCAGCAATGGTCTCAATTTGAACAAGATGTTGATGATGTAATTCCTTTGGCTTTTCAAACCATAAGGGCCCTTCAACTGAGTAATAATGACCTATCAGACAGCGACACAGACAGCGACGATCCAGATAGACTGCTGAATGGTGTCCCCTAAACAGACCAGGTTATCGGAAGGTCAAACTGGTTAGATGCATTCTCTTCGGAAAATCTAAGGGAGCGTCAGTTGGAGGATCCTGATCTGAAGACAATTGTATCATGGATTGAGCAGTCACACACACCTTCTGACGCGGAGCTATATTTAGCTAGTCCAGCTGTCAAGTTTTGGTGGGCTCGTTGTGATCAATTGATTTTTGTCGATAGCATTTTGCACTATCTCTGGGTAGAAGCAAATACCACACAGAATCTTCTGGTAGTCCCAAAGTCTCTCCAGAAGCTGGTTTTGGAAAATTGTCATGATTCCAAGCTTGCCAGTCACATGGGTGAGCAGAAGACATTAGAGAGAGAGAGTGAAGGCTAAGTATATCTGGCACGGATACTCTCGTGATGTGGTGGCGTATGTGAAATCCTGTCGGATTTGTAGCTGTAGAAAAAAGCTTCCATCCGACCTAGAGCTGCTCTGGGCGAGTTCCATGCTGGGTTTCCCTTGGAACGAGTACATATGGACATTTTGGGCCCCTTTATCACATCTACACTGGGAAATAGATACGTGTTGATGATCATAGATCAGTTCACTAAATGGGTTGAGTGCTATGCGCTCCCTGAACAAGGGGCAGAACTGGTAGCCAAAACGTATGTGGAGCGTTTTGTCACCACATTTGGCTGTTCATATTTCTTACACACCGACCATGGTCGGAACTTTGAGAGCAACCTATTTAAGGAACTGTGCCATCTACTGGAGATTTCAAAAACACGCACCACAGCTTATAGACCATGTTCGAATGGACAGATTGAACGTATACACCGTACTGTCTTGCAGTGTATACGGTGTTACCTGCAAGAGCATGACAGACAGAAAGATTGGGACAAGTGTATTCCTTTCATCGCTGGATCTATACGATCTACTGTAAGCCGACAGACGGGGTATACTCCCAACATGATGATGCTTGGTCGAGAAGTACTACAGCCTATTGACATAATGTGCAAATGCCCTGTGTCTGCGACTACAGAGAATGCCCCTTCAGATGCCAGTGACTTCGTCCAACAGTTACAGCAAACGTTGCATGAAACTCATGAGATAGCACGGGATAACCTTAAAATGGCTCAGAAGCGCCAGAAAAAAGAGTATGATCTACGTTTGCATGAGCATGCCTATCATGTTGGTGATGTAGTTTATCTTGTTAATTCTGCAACTAAAATAGGCCAGTCCAGTAAATTACAACCTCCTTGGACTGGTCCATTTATTATTTATAAAAAGTTGTCAGAAGCACTGTTTGGGATCAAAAACCAACGCCGGGAACTAGTTGTTCACCATGATAGATTAAAGCTGTGCAGAGATCGTGATTTACCTCTCTGGATATTGCGAATGAGACGTGCTATAAGCTCTGAAGATCATGGCGATGATGATGACTTATTATCCCCCGATAATGGCCTTAGGTTATCTGATGATAACCGTGCTTCCATTTTTGAAGAGGATTCGGATGAAACCATTCCATATGGTATTGATCCATCCTCATCAATTCTGCATAATGATCTAGATGCTGTTTTGACAGATGACCTGGATATCGACTCTGTTTTACCCGTCCCACAAACACAGCATCACTCTCCTAGGCGCATGAGGTGTCAGGTCCGAGGAGAAACGCATAACACGTCCCCTAGGCGCATGAGGTGTCAGGTCCGAGGGGAACCGCCTCACACTTTTTCCCCTAGGCGCATGAGGTGTCAGGTCCGAGGGGAAATACATCACTCATCTCCTAGAGATGACCAACTCCAAACTCACACCATTCAGAGTCGAACAGGAAGGCAGTGCCGTCTTCCTAACAGGTTCCTAGATTATGAAATGTATTAGAATGATCTTTAAGCATTCGTGAATTAGACTATATAAGTCTTCATGGACCCTACTTGTTCACCTGAATAAACGTTCCTCTGGTTTCGTCTTATTACGGATTCATTTGGTCATGGTATTGTTGCGGACTGCAGTTAGCTTTTCGGTCGTAGTACAGTACTACAATAGTAATGTGATAATGTACAATGGTAACAGTAATTCAACATTAAAAGAATTACTGCAATCCAGATGATATGAAATTATGACTTCAAATTTTAATATGCTGCATGACACTGAAGACATTCAACTTGTCCGGAAAACATTTATAATCATTGGCTTATGTTCCGTTTCCATCTTACCTTTAGTTTCAGCAACAGCAAAATCGTGATGTTCTATTCTTTGTAAGTTTTGGGACACTAAATTAGTTGGACACAAAAGCACATAGTGGCTTTTTCCAGCAATAATACTCCGTGAGATACCAAAAACCAACAGGGGTCCATCGCTGTATGACTCACAGAACGCGTTATTATAATTACGCGTTTTTCAAATGACGCATGAATAATTGCGCGTAGTAATGCGTGGTTATATTTACGCATTTCTTGATCGCACATTACAGATATGCGTTGTCAAATGATGTGTAAATTGTTACACATTAATCATACGCATTGTATTGTTAACTGCAATTATTGTCCGTCATGACGTGTGGTCATAATAATGCTCTCTGTTTATGTGTATATGGATTAACTCCATGTACACGCTTTTATAAGTATATGCATCATATGTGATGATGCAAACTCATTTATGTGTAGTGAAATCCTGTATAGGTTAGCTATTTAATGCCAGTTCTACATTTGTCAGCTCAGATATTTTATAGGGTAGCTCAAATATATTATATGTAGTTTTATTAGGTCAGCACAGATATTTTATAGGATAGCCCAGGTATGTTAATTCTACATAGGTCAGTTCAGATATTTTATATTAGGCCAACATATTATATATTGCCATACCTAGGTATTTCATTTATTAAACGTGTAGCAATTACATGTTAAAATGATGCAATGATGCATTATTACTCTATAATGCATAACTCAGGCATATTTATAATGTGCATTACTCTATAATGCAGAAATCTTGCATATGACAGCATATTTATAATATGCATTTAGCAAAGACTGCATAAATCGTACAGATGCATTTCTTACGCTTATCATTTCCTAATGCGCGAAGTAATTGGCGCGTTAGTCATAGCGCAAATTCATATGTTTCTTTCTTCTGCTGTATTATCCGTTCCGTTTAGCTTCATTCAGATATCTGTATTGTGATAGGGATAGTGGTTTTCCGGATTTCCTAAATTTGTGGATTCAGATCCGTTTCAATTATATAAGAGGTATATCAAAAAGGTTAAGGTTAAAAATATTCACTAAATTAAAAAGAAAATTTGCAATATTCATAGGTTTTCCTCGAATCTCACATACGTTAATTTCAAATAACACTCCAACTAAATTCATGTGAGATTATTTTTATTACTTCTTTATCAATTCGGCAATTCCGTCAATTCTGTCAGTTTTCTGCTGTGGTGGAAAACCACTGTCCTTAATTTTAGTTAGGATGCTATGCTATTTTTAAATCTGTGACGCTGGCCCTCGTCCGGCAGCTGTTGATCTATCCATCTGTTTTATTATTAACCGCTCCTTCCTTCTAGATGGATTGACACCTATATTTTTTTAATTGGCAATTTCTAATGCTACCTTTAGCAGTTGAGCGGCAATGCCTGTGTGTTTTTATGGTGTGCAGATTTTTAAAAGAGTAGATTTTTAGATAAGATTTTTAATTAAAAGATAAGATTTTTAATTAAACAAGCATGTTTTTATAAACGGGGGAGAGTGTGGTGCTGGCGGTATCCCGCAATTCCGCAGTTCAGGTTTCGCGGCTGCTGGGCTAGCTGATTCCCGGCGTTTCTACGGACGCCCGGCAGTCGTACCTTGGAACCTGAACCGTGCACATCTGCCGCTGGTTCCACTGGCCGATTCAAGACCTCTGTTGGGTGAGTAACCTGTTACACGTAGTTAAGTTACTACACTGCCATAGGCAAATTAGTTACAAAATATTCAACAGCTTCCCTGTATAGTTTTCAGGAAATCAATAGCTATGGCATTTGGAGATCGATCAATCCCAACACAGTGAGGTGTGGGTGGAGCTTAGCTAGTGATGGGCGGGGCATAGCTAAAAATGCAAAGGTCCATTGGGGAATGAATTTCACAGTAATTCTGATGGTCAGCTTAAGCTACAACCAGTATCCTGCCAACAACCAAGGCTATCATTGAGCTGATTAATTATCCATGCATGGCGGACTGCTCATCGCGAAAGAGTTCCAGAAAATCGGTAAACTTTTCATACACATATCTCCGTATGACTGATGAGAGTGATGAGAGAGACAATGCAATGTGACCTTTAAGAAGACACATTATGTGCCGAAAAAGTATTCATCGAGTTTGATCAAGCATTCAGAGTGGTGGATTATTTATTTATGTTTTAAGAGCTTACCGTCTACGCGTCCTATTTGAGAACACATTAATAAGTAAAATGTGCTAGAAGAACTGGCCGAGTAATTAAATAATTACGGGTGATTTGCTGTGAGTATCTGATTTATTTTATATACATATATGGCCGACTGTGAATGTGAACTTTAAGGGCATTGAATATTAGTGTTAACACCAAGTGCGACTATGCGGTAATAAGCATGACTCCTTGCTCTTTGACCAGAAGTGATGTGTTGGTGATATGCGAACCTGAAGATGATTATTTAAGAAAAATCATTATATTTTAGCAATATGAGTTTGTGCAGTTTTGATAGTAATCTTGCGTCACCTAAAATAGAGCAACAATGATGGCTATCATTCATCAGCTGATAACTTACTTAGGATTATTACAGTGGCCTGTCACCTAATAGTCAGATTTCGTAAGTATTTTCACTCAATTTCTAGATTTGTGGCTGTACATATTCTGGGTATGCAGTGCTCTTACCAGCCATGTATAGCAATATCTCAAAGCTGTAGGTGAGATATATAGGCTTATTTTTAAATACTATCATAAACAACAGATTGAAACAATTTCAGAGGCAATCATATAAGTAGTTGTGTTTCTGATAAAATGTCGATAAAATGACAAATTTTTATGAATTGTTTTAATGAAATCATGATTGTATCTACTTAAAACCTTTCAAAAATATACGCTGTAGTATAATATTCATAATAAATGCTGGCAAATGATTTCTTATAATATACGGTTTTAAAAACTATCGGTGTCATATATCTCTGCTTCAATCTCGGAAAAGGATGATTGAGGCTGTAAACATACCAATAGCGCATTTTTTCTATCCATATATTCTTTCTACCAGGCGTTTTCATAAACAGGACATATATGAGAATAAAAAAGCGCATAGCTATCAACTATTGCTTTCCGGTTAGCTAAACGCCTTAAAGAGAGGCTTTTTGGCTAAGCCTCCCCTACTTCTATGAATTCAGGGTTCAAAGTGTCGATGCAAACATACGTACAGAGTGGGCGGAGCTTAGCTAGAAATGGGCCAGGTATAGCTAGAAATGAATTTTTCTATTGACTTCGATTCGTTAAGAAATCAGTATTTTAAAGCATCATCTTGGGAAACACCAAATCTTGATCACTCCTGCTCTCTTCAGATAGACGACTTCTTAAATAATGCGAATTGCAGAGATATCTATTGTGCAACTTCCTATTGTATGTAGGTGCTCTACCAAACTATTTAGCTGTTTTAAGCAAATTGCATTACTATGTTTAACTAAAGGTGCATATTCACACCAGAATGCTTGAAAATAAAATTGATAAATTTGTTTTTTAGAGGCTTAAATTGTATGCCTAGATGCAATGAAACGAAATAAATGTTAGCATATGATGATTTCATTACTTAACAATTAATATAATTTTAAATTGTGAAATTGAATTAGAGATGAAAGAAAATTACATAAATTTATATGGAATGTAATGATCACACTTTAAGATTGATTTCGTTCGATTACATTGAAGTACATAATTTAAGCCTCTAAAAGTATAGACCAGGGGAGAAATGGGACGGGGGAGAACTGGGGCACCCCCTGTAATATCTTAGATTTTCAGCCAATCAGATTCAAGGATGTATGTTTCTGCAGAGCTTGGAGCCATTCTTTCCATGTGCTATTATCAACAGGACAGGATTTTCTATGAAAGTCCAGTGCAATAAAGCAGTTTTCTGCCCTAAAAAGTTATATTTTTGACTTTACATTATTGTTTTCTGCTCCCACTATCTATACGTAAAACAATGAATAATTTATGTGGTGCATAGCATTTCATCCCTAGTTTATATATCGAAGAATATAAGACTGCTCGTATGAATTGTTCTTTCATTAGCTGTTGTATGGTGTATGTTCTCTGCATGGGGTGAACAGGGACAGGTTGTCCCACTTCTCCCAATATGTGTCCAACCTCTCCTCCCATTGAAAGTGACTGCCAAATATGTCTTTTCTATAGTATACTTCAACATTTCCTTGTGTTTTGTATTACAGAATTATCCAAGACATGCCGAGAGTCTATAAATGAAAATCAGAAATTGGACTGATGCCACCTGAAGCCATGTTGGATGCTGCAAAGGATGTTATCGAAAATGGTCGTTCAATACGTAAAATAGTGGAAGAAAGGGGAATTTCAAAAAGCACCCTGCAACGTTATGTAAAAAAGTTCGAGAAAGACAAGGACGTAACCTTCGCACCGAATTATACACGCAGCCAGGCATTTACCACAAATCAGGAACACATGCTTGTAGAATACATGACACCAGTCTCAAAGATGTTCCATGGCCTGACGCCATTCCAAACACGACATGTTTAAAGCATCTATCTTTTAAGCATACCAGCATATGAGCTGGCTTCTACAAATGGACTAAAATGCCAACACATTGGGAAGAGAATAAGGTAGCAGGAAAGGAATGGCTGTCCGGGTTCTTGAAAAGAAACCAAACATTGTCACTAAGAAGTCCTGAAGCAACATCTTTAGCCCGAGCCACTGCGTTTAACAAACATACGGCTGGCATTTTCTATAATTTAGTCGAGGAATTAGTGAAAAATACAAAGGTTAGTCGGGCACGTATTTTAAATCTGGATGAATCCGGACTTACAACAGTTCAAAAAGTGCCAAAGGTGATTGGTCAGAAGGGGTTGAAGCAGGTGGACAAGTCACATCACGTGAACGTGGAGAACCGGTAACAATCTGTGCCATGGTTTCTGCTACTAGGGTAGCTTTGCCTCCAGCATTTATATTCCCAAGGAAGAACTTTCGAGACGTCTTTCTGACAGGAGCACCTAAAGGTTCTCTAGGATTAGCAGCCACGTCTGGTTGAATGAATAGTGATCTCTTTTATAAAAGTAATGGAGCGTGTGGTGACGTATATGAATGCAACAACAGACAATCATGTCATATTGATTATGGACAACCATGAGAGCAATCTCTCAATGAACACGCTAGATTATGCTAAAGAACATAGAGTCCACATACTTACTCTGCCACCACACACCAGCGACAAGCTGCAACCCCTCGACCGTTCAGTATTTGGACCTCTGAAATGCTAATTTAATGATGAGACCAATAGCTGGATGATGAAAAACCCAGGGAAAACCATCATCATCTATCAGATATCAGCTGACAGGTGCTGATTGAGTGAAAGCACTGTCACACAAAAACATCGTCATTGGATTCAGGATTGCAGGTTTTTGGCCTTTTAATCCACACGTGTTTGGAGATGACGAGTTCCTTCCTTGTACTCTTACAGATCAGCCAGATCCAACACAAGCAGCCAACAATGTCTTAACAGCACTACCAAATGACAAGTAATTTTATGAGGCAATACAAGTGGCAGGCGACTAAGCAACTGACCAACCTACTCCTGGGACATCAACAACACCTGCTGGTGACAATATTCTGACACCTGAGAAAATTCTTGGTTACCCAAAGATAGTTGTAGCAGTAGGAGCAGCACCAGCAGTAGCAGTAGCAGTAGCAGTAGAAGCAGAAGCAGTAGCAGTAGCAGTAGCAGTAGCAGTAGCAGTAGCAGTAGCAGCAGCAGTAGCAGTAGCAGTAGCAGCAGCAGTGGCAGCAGCAGCAGCAGTAGTAGTAGTAGTAGTAGCAGTAGCAGTAGCAGTAGCAGTAGCAGCAGCAGTGGCAGCAGCAGCAGCAGTAGTAGTAGTAGTATAGTAGTAGTAGTAGTAGTAGTAGTAGTAGTAGTAGTAGTAGTAGTAGTAGTAGTAGTAGTAGTAGTAGTAGTAGTAGTAGTAGTAGTAGTAGTAGTAGTACCAGTAGTAACAGAAGCAGCAGCAGAAGTAGTGAAAATGGAGTGTCTGCATGACGAGTTGGAGAAGAAACAACATAAGAAAGCCGGGATGGCGGGACAGGTTGCAGCTAAAAAGGTGAAAAGCAACTTATTCATGATGACAATGATGATGACGACGATGATGATGAGGATCAAGCAGTCCTGATGGACACTGATGATGACAGCCCTGAGAACAGCGATGGAGAAGAGGGGGAAATTTAGCCTGGCACTGTGAAGTATGACGACATTAAGAAAGACAGTTATGTAATAGTAGCGTTCAAATCTTAGCGAGCTAGTCATAAGCTAGTCATAAGCTAGTCATAAGCTAGTCATAAAACTGTGCATTATGTTGCAAGGGTCTTAACAGACATTGATGCCGATGCCAACCTTGAGGTTGACTTTTTTCGAAAATCTCAGAAAATGGCAAACCAATGTATTCCTCCAGCGGTGCCAGATATGCATTCTATTTCAAAGGAACAGGTACAGGCCATCCTCTCAAACCAGAAAGCCGAGGAACAACATCCAGCATCGCGAATGAAAAGCAGCACGTACATCAACGTTGATTTTGGAGATATCGATATCCGCTGAGAATCAACTATGCATAATTTACTTTGTAATATGTCTACAAACATAAGTTTTCTTTCAATGTTAGAACATTTATTTTAGAACATTTTACCTCATTCGTTTACAATGTGTTCTACATTAACTGGCCAACATTTGGTGGAAGCCGTGTTAGTATATTAAAGTTACAACACAGTTCAGACGCAGTACCTTCAGAGGCTAGCTCAATTTATTTAAGCTTTCGTGCATAAATGTGTTTCATCAAGAATATTTCATAAATAAATTGAGTTAGTCCCTAAAGATACTACATCTGAACTGTGTTGTTATTAGCCTGCCAGTTTTGATTTCTTGGCCTACTAAGTGATTTTAATTCTTAGCTGCCAAATACTCATGTCTATGTCTATGCTGTAATTATAATTTGCAAAGGTAAACATGAAAACGTTTGATTAAGTTCTCTTGCATGTCTTTTGTTACGGGTAACATGTGCGACAAAAGGGACTTATATCAACTGTCCCCGTTCTCCCATAACTGTCCCGCTTCTACCCAAGCCCTGCCCCACTTCTACCCATAATGTCCCAGTTCTCCACACTTTTCCTCACTTTTGAAAACTTGACAAAAAGTGTGAAATTCCAGAAAGATGAACATAAACATCAGTGCATAAGGTTGGGACACAGTCATGTTACAAATACATAGCAAATGTTAATGGGCAGTGCATTGCACGTAGATGCTGCTGACACATGGATGATAACAGGCCAAAAGTGCCCCACTTCTCCCCGGTATCCCCTACAATTTTAACAATATTATTTTCAAGCATTTTGGTTAAGAATCAAAATAAAAATCCAAAATGTAAAGTGAAATCTAACAATGGAGCAAGTCCATCAACTCAAATTAGCTTCAAAATATCCAACTGAATATTTAGCATGACATGCAAACCCCCTCAGATTGGGTGACGACAACGAAAAGGATGAGAACTGGGTGCGAGGTTTATGCAGTGCAAAACTTACATCCTCATACTTGTCTCCAATTGAACTCTCGATGAAGTCACGTTCTTCCGGAGAGATTCGTGGGTGCTTTGCCGGAGTGTCATACGCCACATAAAACCAGATAACCACGTACACCAGACATGTCCCACCTGTGCAAAATGAAAAAAACTATTGACGTGATTTTCAATGTAACATAATTGTATTCTATGTAGAGTTTGGATTTGGACATTGCCTAGCTACACAGTGAAAGTTTTGAAGCAGGTACAGGAACTGAGCCATGTTGTACAAGATGCCGATTTGATTGCTGACTGCATGCACATAATCAACAAACAAGATCACACCCATAGATAATTGCTTGCATGTAGATTTTAGACATTTGAATGGAACCAATTGTTTTTCTGGAAAACTATCTAGTGCTAGCGATAGAGGGACCCATTTGTAGCTATGCCGCGGCCATTTCTATCGATACCCCATTCATTTCTAACTATACCCCACCTATTTGGAATTATACCTCGTCCATTTCTAGCTAAGCACCATCCTATTCCACATATGATCTGCTCATTTTACTGGTGTTTGCGCCGATTGGGAAATTTGAAATTCTCAATTCATAAAAATCTAAATTTCACGCTACGAACTACATCCTAACTATGCAGGTAACGTGTTGAATAGTTTGCAACTGATTCGACTGGGCCTGTTGCTGCATATATCCGTATGTGGATAAAGTGGAAAAGTCTATTGTCATACTATTTACATTTGTATTCAAGCGACGCTTCACTATTGAGAATTCTGACTAATACAGAATACACAGAGTGTGGCATATTAAAGGCAACATTAACAAAATTTCTTATTGCATTAGATTTTAAATCGTGTGCTATTGTTTAATTAGAATGTTCATAATTCATGAATCCATTTCCTCACTCAATCATATGACGGCACAATCAACTACGCGACGTGAATGCTGGCGTCATAATCATGACGTGATGAATGATTCAATGATGCCCGTCTTTAACGCTTAATAGTCCGACACGTTGTACGAATTGTATGCTTTTGCTATTTATGAAACATGCCATAGGCAGCAGCACCCAGTCAAATTAGTTTCAAAATATCCAACAGCTTACCTGTATAGTTTTCTGGAAATTGATAGTCAGGGAGTTCAGAGATCGATCAATCCCAACAGAGCAAGGGGGTGGGTGAAGCGTAGATACAGATGGGAGGGGAATAGCTAAACATGGAAAGATGCATTAGTAGTATGGCTTACTTTACAAGATAGATCGAAAGCAGTAAGGCGCTGTTATTATGCACTACTTAGTATCTCTCTCATAAGCAGCAAAACTTCACACCCGTCTGTGCATCGCCCGTCACGACCTATCAAACATGCTTGCTGATCCCTTTACTCGATAACTCAAACCATTCCAATAGAGGATCCATTTCTATCTATTCCCCGCCCATTTCTAACACAGCTCCGACCACTGCGTACACATGTTGTAATTGATTAGAAACTTTGAAAGCTGGATTCATGGAATCAAAATTTCAAGCTAGCAATACAGGTGCGATGTTGAATATATTGAAACTATTTTGATTGCCTATGGCAATAACATTTCCCAGTCAAATTAGTTTCAAAATATTAAACAGAATGTTTAATAGATTATAATTCACCAAAGACATACAATTCATGCACGTTCGTGAAGGACTTTTCGACTTCGTGATGGACCTATGCCATTTTGATCATGATGTTGGGTAATTGAGTGACTGACCGGATCAATCAATTAAATAAAGCTTCACTGTCATCGCCTTTTATCTTTGATTTTCGTTCATACTACTGATAGGGCCTACACGGTGTTATGTCGTCTGAGTCTAATCTAACCATCAACTGGTTGTGGATGGACATGACTAGCCGTTTGGTGTAGGCAACGAGTTAGCTTATTCCGATAGCTCACAGCGAACTTACCAAACACATAGAAAATTGAGGGCCATCCATTATCAAATCCATATGAGCAAAGTACGCCAGATACCGTAAGAGCCAATATACCGCCTAGTGATACACCTGAAAACAGATTCGTACATTACTAGTATGTATTCTAATATATCCCTCTTGTGTCAATAGCGCCTCGCAGCGCTCAAAATACTACTAGATATATTAAACATTTTGCCATTGTCAATATTTTTCAAAATATTTTAATTTTAGAAGACTATTTCTTGTAAATTTACCACTGAATCCCCCCCCCCCCGGCTTGACCATTAAAGGCGCAATGGTACAGAAAATTAAAGTTTTTAAGTGTCTATCTGTAGGCCGAGAAAAGAGTATATTTGAAAATTTACCCCTAGAATGACTTGCTCGTTTACCGAACCAGTAATTCTAGTGGTAAATATTAAAAACACTCTTCTCTAGGTCTTTCAAATAGTCTGAAGACCACTGCAGGGTTGATTTTTAGTCAGTTTGATGATTAAAGGGTTAAGTTGACACAAGAGAGGATATATTTATGTATGTATTATTTACACCCAGATCAGTATACAACGATATCTGGTGAATATACATAATGGTGTTTATTTTTATATTTTGACAATATAATATGTTCGTAACTATATAATAGGTATAATTTACAATAAATATGATTTACAATGAGTCTGTGTATAGAATCATATTAACTATCACTGCACATATTTCATATCATTAAATGGTTGCTATCAAATCTGATCTACATATATTTTTAATGTGACATCGAGTTCACGGAGACAAACACTGCTTTCAGAATGGATACCGGTCATTCGTTGGTTTACTCAGTGCCCTTGTAATTCCTAACAGGGTGTACAATATGCTCGTAAGGCTTCGTACAAGTGAGTAGGAGGATGGTTTGGGTTTATGTTGGTAGTAGTACTGGTGTGGGCTGTTGCTGTCATGGATAGCAGCAGCTAACAGCAACACCACCCACAAAAGTAACAGCTGCAAAGTGGTAGACTATTCTTTGCAGGACTCCCTAACAGGGCGAGCAATTTGAAAATGGTAGATATGCTACTTGTAATGAACACGTTGCTCAGGGCGTTCTCTGTTGAGTGTTCATTTTGGGAATAATACTGATGTATGCTATCCATGGCATACATGATGTTGCTGTAGATGCAGATGCAATACAAACGCAAATCAGAAGCTTTTTGTTAATTGGTATTTTGTATCAACATTGTCATCTATTATGAAAGCAGAACACAAGCATGTCGCGTGCACAGCAGCGTGATTGTAGCATTGACTATGATTTATAAGCATATATAGTTTCTGTTTACTTACCTGCATACGTGACAGCTGTGAGTTTGCTACGTTCGTTGGGTGGAGCCCACCGACCCCACAAACAGTGAAATGCTGGGAACACTACACCCTAACATTAAACAATGAAACATATTTAAAACGTAAAACTCTTATAACACATTTGGGTGATCTATTTCTTGTCACTATTCTGCCAGAGTCGTTCACAATAGTCTTAGGAGATGCAGTTTGCACCGACCTCAAACCAACCCCTCTACCCCGGCTCCTGAAAACTCAAATATGCCCAATCTTAATGATAAGTGTGCATTTTACATACGATAATTATATTGTGATATACATTGACATTGAAATGATTACTGATTTCTTGGCAGATGTAAATATATTGAGCAAAATAAGCGAATTTGTGGTACCGCCTTCCCCTAATTACTCCTCCCCTTCTCAGTACATGTAGCGTCAGGGGTCTGAGAGTGTGTTTGTGAGATTCCAGGAATACATCAATATCATACACTGGATGGACGCCCTGTATTCTATATTTTCACCTGAGAAATGTCATGCGGTGTTGAGTCAACACTCTGGGCTGCTCGCCACCATTCCCTAGGTTTGGCTGTGAAATGACATGGCACCAAACCCAAGAATCTATTGGTTACTCATTTAACCTCCAAAATTGGAAAACTAATTTGACTGGGAGCAGCAAAGGGGTCTGATCAAATTTGTTTCAAAGTATTTAATAGCTTACCAGCTCATTTGCATTATACCTTATTTGCATTAATCCAAAATGGCCACCGTTAAACCAGCCACATACTTATTTTGCCGATATCTCCACTTCTAATTTGAATTTTTCTATGACTTAAAGTTTTTTCTTGGTTTATTAATTACGAGGAACGAAAAATATTGAACTATTAATGGAGAAACTAATCTCTATTTTCATAATCCGAGATAACCACCACACACGCACGCACGCACGTACGCACGCACACACACCACGCGAATTTTCACATTTTATACATTATATCTTAGTCTTCAGATGTTTTTCTGCTTATCACATATACTAAATGTCAAACTACAATATACTACGCCAATGTGTAACGTATAGATTTCCTATCACTGACTGATTCTTATCAGAGTTGCTGTCTTCAAATTATGTCTCAGTATCACCCCCCCCCCCCCCCCCCGTTACGTCCTCGTCATCTTCATCAACTGGAATAGTCCACGAGTTTCCCAATCAAACACGGACTGGAACAAAACTACAACCGTGGCATATTCTATAAAGTCTGATGAACTTTATCTTTCCGTTTGCTTTAAAATCCCTTGGTGCATGGACACCTAAAGGTGTGACACTGTGTTCTTGTTGTTACGTGTACGAGTATCAAATAGAAGCGTAACACCCTTGAGTAGGTATATGTAGAAGAGCATAATGAAGAAGATGTCACTGTCTGGACTCTTGCTTTGTTCCGTCGTATACCGACAATATATAGCTATCCTTTAATAAGTTTCTTCTTGTGCTGACTAGGGTGTCAATTGTACTCATTACTGTCCTTTTCCCATCAGACGATATGAAGAGACTTTCCACCACATAAGGATAACATTTCGTTCTTGATGTCGTCTTGAATATGCATTGTTGTACCAAGGACTACACATTAACTGAACAAGCTGAGTCGTGTTGTCTTCGTTGATACGGACTACTTTCCAATCAGCAGACTTTAATGTTTTCTCAGTGTATTTATGGTCTTTCACCACACCCGCTGCATTCCATTTCCGTTACCGTTACAGTTTACTTCATACCTGTCCATGATGAAGAGAAAGTCGAAATTATGTGGCAACATGTTGAATAGTGTCCTGCCCTGTAGGTGGGGCTTAGATAAGGGTCAGGTAACCCTGACAGAAACCTCGAGTGCTGAAGACGGAGGTTCCAGGCCGCACGGCGCACTCTAATAAACCATGGATCCACGCACTTAGCGCTTATGATCATGTCGATAGTCACTTACAGGACTGGCGGTATGATCAGCGAACGAAAAGAAGAAGAAGAAGTGTGCCACTTATATGTCCAAAATTGCGTGGCATAGCCTTCATAAAATAGAACAAGACGTTTCTAACTTCTATGATCAGGGTGCTGCCTGATGTAGGTAATTTGACAAAGCCAATCTCTTTTGTGATGTATTAACACGTTTAGACTTATCTGTCTTGACTAAACAGCTTTACTAGTACTGCATGGTACTGGTGCCATTGGGTACTTCAGTAGATTGATCATATCAATATGCATCCGTTCATCTTGTGACATAACAAGCAAATGGAATGTTACATACTCACGGTGTTTGTACAGAACGACTGTGTTCTTTGATGTTTTAACCTTTATTGGCTTTCCCATGTTTGCCATGGTCTTCAGTTTTAGTCCCTTCACTAATTCTAAAAAATTCGGGGTTTCCTCCACTCGATCTTTGATGAATGCTTCTTTGGCTACTTTCTCATGCACCTTAGCTACGAGTATATCATTCTCTTTGTTTGATGGTACACTTGCTACAGATAATATATAATATAGACGGTCCTTTTGAATAATAGTAAATGGATTAATGAAATTCGTGATGGCTTCTTGCGTCTTACAAGCGACGGGTTCACGCTTCCGAAGTTCTGCAGGACGCAAATCTTTGTGCTGTGTGCCACTATCCACCTTGGCCAACATATCTGCCATACTCAAAGTTGACTGTACTTATTTTGAGCGGTAGTTTGCACCAGCCTCTAATACGTGTCATAATTTTCGATGATTTCCTGAAGACTGACATCTCTTCCCGCAGTTCAACTATGGCTCTTCATGTGTGTAATAAATGTCCCTTCCATTGCTTTGTTGAGTCGAAACCTATTCTCAGGAATGAAGGACAGTGCTATACTCATTGCGCCTCTTTTCAAAAATGCTGAATATCTGGTGAGATACTTCAATGTTTGCTATGAAAATTGAAAAGAATGTAATGCATAATTGTGTCCACTGAAACTAAAAAATGGTCACCCATCAAATGTAGTCATTCTGCATACAGAAGAAAGTTTTTCTGCTTCACTGATTATATGAGAGCTAAAAAATCCAGTCATGATCTATATACACAATTCAATACTGTGTGGTTTTCAGAGGTCTCCATCACTAGCAATTTTTCTGTATTACATATATTCCTTAATGTATTTTGCTAATAGTTCCTCTTGCACTACTAGAGCTAACACTTCTTCACGTGGGCTCTCGATCTTGTAGCTTCGACTTCGAGGTTTCTGGACAATTTTCAGGAGCAGCGTCTTCTCCTTTATGGCGGTGAATTGCCCTTTCACAGTATTTTCCAGATAGCACTCCTTGTATTGAACCTGCTTCGATTAGGCCTGATTTCAAAAGTACATCGGACAGACCGGAATTTTCCATCTTCTTGCTAATCATCTTTAGATACGGACATGATCATGAGAATAGGCTTTTCGTATCTAACAAAACTGTTCCATATCAAAGGGTCAAAGGTCGTGAGCCAGTGTAAGATTGTGCAACCGATGCTCGTTTCGTCAGCATACGTAAGGCGCTCTTGAACCATTTTCTACTCTGTAACATGGTAGTAGACATATGTGGTCAACATAGTTGGTGTAATTCCAGTTGTAGAAATAAAGCCAGCATATCCTGGTACTGCTTGTCCAATTACACAGTTGTCCACTCCCAGGAGACAGTAGACAATATATTGATCTTGGACACTTTTCACAGACCCATACTTAGCATAAAATGGCAAGCGAAAATACAATTGAAGTCTAAAATATGGCAAATAATGTTTAAAACGTGAAAAATTGGAGGTTTTTAAAATTAATTTTATTTATATTTGTTTCTACTTCAATGGTTGAAACTCCATTGTTTTCATCATGATTCACTGACTAAGAAGAAACTTTAAATTGTAGAGAAATCGGTGACCATTTTGAATTCATGCAAATTACGTATAGTGCAAATTATTTCTTAGGAACATGATTTTTGCTGAATAACCGACCCTAACAAACATTTATTTACCCATGAAAAATTATCATGTGAGCGGGGCGGGTGGGGGGGGCATTAGACCTACACTGCAATCACATTTTAATATATTGGAACGATTATAGTTACTTACTGTAGAGAGTCCAGCAATCGCGCGCATAACAAAAACTAGATATACATGTGTACGCGCACAAACAGGAAGCAGAATTGTCGATATTGCACAGATTGTTATACCAACTCCAAACACAAGGCGGCATCCATATCGCCGTGCAAGCCAACCACCTGGTATCTGTGTTATGATGTAGCCGTAGAAAAATGATGCCAAAATACTAGACTGTACTGACTTAGACCACACGAACTCTGCCTAAAAGAATGGTATCAAAACAGGGCATTAAAACAATGCAAATTTTTATCAGAATAAGATTATGACCAATAGGACAACTTGGACGTACAGTGAACAACCAAACACAAATGGAGTACGTGAATATGTCGATAATGAATACAATGGTTGCATTTGTACCTGCTAATTCGCTGTACCTTTGCTAAAATTGAGTATTATTTATAAAATTCTTGACCTGAAGATCGTATGGCTAATCCTTGAATGTATAGTGCATCAAATACCGAAGAAAGCTGTTGAATGTTTTGAAACTAATTTGAATGGAACCTGTTGCGAGCAACAGCTCCCTGTCAAATTCCTTTCAAAATATCCACCTTACAGCATAGAGAATTTGTCTTTTCCTGTCTGTGAGGGTAAACTCGTTAACAAAAGATGAGCGCACTTCTACTGTCACGTGAAAATGAAAGTGCGTGCATCTATAGTTTATTTTCTAATCCCTTGACGCGGGAATTGTTGGAGGAATGGAAGTTGAGACCGGACTAGCGCTTCAACTGCTTTCCATGGATGCAATAACGAATTTCAAGATGCCATCGATGAAGGATTTGGCGGACGTGCAAAATTGTGTTTATGCCCCGCTCATTTCTAGATAAACTCCGCCCACCTTTCTACGCGTGTTGTAATTGATTTTAAACTGTGGATGCTAAATTCGAAGAATCTAAATTTTAAGGCTGTACAGATAAGCTGCTGAACATTTTGAAATTAATTTGACTGGGGTTCATTGTGATTGTGACCTCAGCTAACTAGTGCCACAATTGATTATGACGTAAGAGTGACAGATCGGGTATCTCCATTTAACCAGAAGTCCATGATAGACTTCTGATTTAACTAATCCTATGCTTATCTGTATTGTGATGCACGGTAACTTACTCTGTCTGTATAATCTGGCCCGTCCGACGATTCACTGATGCATGAACTGTCGTCGGTTGTAGCATTAGTTGTAGCACTGCTGTTTGATAAGCTATTTCTCTCAGAATAGCCATCCAATGGTTCGCTGATATTAGGCATAGTTGCCATGCACACGATGGCAATACTTATGTTTACTCGTAGTGCAAACACGTACATAAATCCAAACATACCAGCAATGGCTATCCTCAAACGGCATGAACGGTATAGTGGCACTGAAAAGAAAACAGTAGACAGAGTATGTCCACTCTAGATACACGTGCATTTTAGAACCTGTTGCTATCTTGAAAAATCAACTTAGCATACCCATCCAACAAATCTTAGCACAGTGTAGTAGAAATAGTTGATATAGATGTCGTTGTCCAACGGCTTCCATTTTCTGGATTCAACAACCGCATTCCCGCCATGAGAAGAATAAAAACTGTTACTAGTATGCCATCTGACATTTGAAGCCATGAGCTCAAAACGTGCACCTGGCTTGTTTTCTATAGAATAATGTTTACAAATCGAAAGACAGACTTCAGATTCTGTACTTCATGAGTATCTATTCTATAACCCTACACATTCATAAAGGTATGTGTTGATCATACATGTCGGAAGCCTGGGAATTCTAATTTGATTGTAGATTTAAGCCGTGTAAGGGTCAAGTACTAGTAAATGTACTACTATAATAGTGAGTCACATAGTTAAATGTATTTGTATGGATGTTTGTATATATGCGAAAGGCAATGTGTATCTAGTCAAAGTCCAGTATTGCACTATTATCAATTTGTTATCATGTTATCCAACGCAAAATCAGAACCGTGCTAGTTGGTACAATTTTGAACTTGAGGTAAGAAATGTTTTGTTGGGTATTTTGGACTTGGTTTGATTGGATACCATTGACGCATTAGACTCGGCACGTACACATGTATGTACGCACATACACGAATGCAATACACTCTTCATCCTATGGGATAACTAATGCAGCCACATACGTGATGAATCCGGGTGAACTATCCACACATGTGGATAGATGTAACCCGAAGATAGTCCCTTAGGAATTTGACAGTGTGCCCGAACATTGGACATGTGAAAGACTTTCTTAGTACGCTGGTCCAGTGGAAGTGTGGTTTGGTTATTGCTGGTATGCGCTGTTACAGCTGGCAGTTCAATACACGATCTGGGAAATGATGATCAACAAAGTAATCTATTGGGCGCATTCAGTGGATGGGTTTAGTCAGGGCCTTACAACGCCAATAAAATAAGTAGAACTACTACGGCCATAGCTGCGATGGAGACCGGTGATGTTCATAACATACACATGCATGGACACATCCCAAAGACAGACAATAACAATTTGTCAATGTGACATGACATTGGGTGATAATGGCTATACGTAAATGTCTTAGTTCGTCCAAAAATAGTGATGTTGATACGCATTACATTTCAAAAAGTCTGCGTGCATGCGTTCGCGTGTGCATAGTATGAATCCAATCCACGAACACACCCTTGATTTAAGCCTCTCCCTAAGACATATGCCTAAGAAGTTCAGTAGAAATGGCTTTCAAAATTGAGGATCCGAGACGCTAGTCTTCAAGAGGGCATGCTGTTCATGAGCGTATTTTAAATGTATATGCTGTCAGACGCCATTACCTGCATTTCCAGAGGGTTTAGAAACACCTAATTATTGATCTAAAATTACAAGAATTTTATTGATCTTGCTTTTTTTTTCTCAGATCACTGAAAATTGGCGGCACACTACCCATTAATTCCTACGACCATGCTAAGTGCTTCAGTCTATTTCGAACCGTGATAAATTAATTTGTGGAAGTTACCATTTGGATCTGCTAATGGACCTTTCCATTTTTGTTGGGATTGATCGATCCCCAAATGCCCTAGCTATCAATTTCCTGAAAACTATACAGGGAAGCTGTTGAATATTTTGTAACTAATTTGACTGCGTGCTGTTGCTGTCTATGGCAGCAACAGCGCCCAGTCAAATTAGTTTCAAAATATTCAACAGAATATTTATTAAATAGTTAAAGCAAACAATTTGTACAACAACGCATAGACCGTCTTCAAATATGCGTTCATGACGTACTTATCGACGTCATTCATGACGTCATTCATTATGATGTCATTGTACACATCACGCAGTTCATTATATCATATGATGGCTGGGTACTCTGGAAAGGTGAATTGGCTTCAGAAAGGCTGTATATATAGGAATCGAGGTTAAAATGTTAGTGTTGATCCGTGAGACTATTTTATGGGCATGTTGCCGTATATTAGATTTCTAGGTTTACTAATGATTGTATCACAATAATCATGTTATAATTAGGCCTACTGTACGTATCTTAGATTAGGCATACTGCACGTATCTTAAATCATCGTCAATCCAGATTTCCACACATCTTACCTGGCGATTTAAGATTGACGCCATCTTTCGCCGTATGATGTTTCTTCATTCCCCCAGAACACAAATAAATGGCAGTAAAACTTTTAAAATAGAAGTAGAAGTGAATCTTCAAGCGATCAGTAGATTGTAGCGATCTAAGCCAATTAATGTCTGACCAGCTTGTAGCAATGAGAATCCAGTGTTAGTAAGACAGGTACACGATAAATAAAGCTATGCACTGTCATACATACGCATATAAATTAGAATAATGTCCCAGGTTCTCTATAATTTAGAGATTTGTGTTAGTCAGGAGTTTAAATTTTAAATCAGTAGACTTTGATATCACTTCGACGGGAAACGCAGGCAGCAATGTCTTCCAATCCAATGGACCTTTCCGGTTTTAGCTATTCCAAGCCCATCTCTAGCCAAGCTCCACCAACACCTCGCTCGTGTTGGGATCGATCGATCTCTGAACACCCTGACTATCAATTTTCAAAACACTATACAGGTAAGCTGTTGAATATTTTAAAACTAATTTGACTGGGTGCTGTTGCTGCCTTAGGCAGCAACAGCGCCCAGTCAAATTAGTTTCGAAATATTCAACTTCATGTTTACTAAATAGCAAAGAATTACAAAGACATACAATTCATACAACGTGTCGGACTCTTTGAGATTTGATGACAGTCTATATGGAACCCTTTGTGACGTAATGATTGTGACGTCATCATACACGCGCTGAGCTGATTATCACGTCATGCTAGATCAGATGATGGATGGATACTCTGGAAAGGTGAATTATGGTCAGACTATTCAACAGTAAGTTTTATTTTATTTTGGAAACAATCTACATTATTTCTTATTTGGACTGTCGCAACAGTATCTAGGTCAAGGTCGACTCCTAACCATAGTTAGCTATAACTAACTAGAGTCCCAGTCGAACTTCAAATATTTAACTAGCTAGTCAACTATAGTCACCCGAGCACCCGACCTCGGTTCAGATGGTTAGTCCGAGATTTGCGTAAGTTTCAAAATGGCTGACACCGATCTCTTGCCACGAATAAATGCATATAAAAGTGTAAATATTTCACTAAATAACTTAGGTTTGATGAAATTATGATTTCCCATTGTATGTCGATATTCCCAAGCCCATATTCCTTCCCACTTTGTGCCATATGGGCGCTTTTTGACGTCTTAGCGGACAAAAATAACCCATTTTCGTAGCTCATTTAAACAGACGACAGAAAGGGTTAATGGAGACTGGTACCCGGCTCCAAATTTTCTGCAATGGTATTTGAATATGGAACCGGGTACCAGCGAACTATAGTCAACTAAAATCAAGTTCGACTGGGCATAGCAACTGCGCATGATCAGTAAACCATGAAACTGACTATGGTTAGCGAGTCGAACTTGACCCTAGTGACATCCCGTTTTGGGGCCAGTAAGGCCTCGCGGCAAAGTAAGTCATGTTATCAGGGATTAGTGCCGAAATATTCAAAAGATTAAGACATCAGGAATACATTGACGTAAGCTATTTCATAATCTGGTATCTTATGGTTTGAATTGTAGATTTTAACACTTTTCTGCAAATCAGCATCGATAGATGGGAGAAGGAAAATTATGTGTCTATATTTTAGGAATAGGGTGGTCAACGCTAAAAAATGTGTAATGGTAAAAACGTGTGTAAAGGCGTGTTTCATAGCTTTCCTGCCGATGTCGGTCATACCACAGACCTCCATATTACATATGCACTGACATAGATGTGAATTCAGGTCTTTGAACTAGTATCTATTTATTAATTTCGATATGTCTGTCCGTGTGTGCGTGCGTGCGTGCGTGCGTGCGTGCGTGCGTGCGTGCGGGCGGGCGGGCGGGCGGGCGGGCGAGCGGGCGAGCGGGCGAGCGGGCGGGCGGGCGGGCGGGCGGGCGTGCGGGCGTGCGTGCGTGCCAAATATCTGGCAACGCATGACCACGCCCAACAACCCTCGTACCTGGCCACGGCTGACCGGTTGATTACACAGGCCTACAAGACAAACACGCTTTCAAGATTGTTCGAGATTGTAAGTTTAAGCATGTGTGATTATGTCCTTAACTCTTTAACCCTCGAATTTGCTGAAGAAAATTTCAATTTTGTCATGGATAATGCCCATTTATAGCCCAAGAGAAGATTATTTTTGGAATTTTTTCACTGCAATGACTGGCACGGTTAGCGAGCCAGTCAATCCAGTGGTAGATTTTTAAAAATAATCTTCTCTTGGCCTGCAAATGGGCATTTCTCAAGACCATTGCAGAAGCCGTTTTTGGCTGATATTAGTATTAAATGGTTAGTACAGGTACACCTGCATATAACGACCACCTACTTAAAGCAATGCACAAGATTATTTAATTCAAACTAGCCCAATCCTATAATTCATTTACTATCTTTGCAAGGAAAATCAAATGTTTTAGTAGATTATTTTTAGATCAGGAACTGATCTCTAAACTTTGCTCATGTTGTTGTTATTTTCTTTCCTTTTAGTACTCCTCATTGAGTTCTCATCCAATCTCGCTGTATATTCACATACCTATTCTATAGAAAATTACAGACAATAGTCTGGAGCAAGATTCCCGATTTACTGCCTTGTTGGGTTTAGTAGGGTGGCCCCCCCCCCCCCTTAAATTATTATCGCTACTTCTCAGTTATTGATGAACAAACTTGGCAAGGATATTCTATGGATAACTCTTAACATAATCACGGAGATTGATTTTCAATTCACTGTCCTGCACATTTTCACCCTATTAAAAGAAATATTTGATGCTACAATCGTGCAATATATCGTACAGCACTAGTACATAGTGAGTTCTACATGGCCATACGTTCGAAAACCTGGTTACAAACTGTGTACCGAGATTCTGGTACACAATATAGTAAATTATTAGCATTTGACAACTGTTGGTCGCTAGTAAATTGATTATTATTAAATTACTTCATGGCAGACCTTTTTAAACTCGATACTTAATTAGAATATTCATGTACCTATCTAATCATATGGGTGAAATTTTGAGGCCGAACCAATTACAGACAGTAGGCTATTGAAAACCATGGATCTGCGACGCTTTGAGCCAATTTTCGGCAAGGAATTGCGTACTGCATGATGGTAATTACATGATGGTAGAATTTGGTTAAATTTGAAAAATCCTATAAGATTTTTTTTGGTGAAGTTCTGGAGCACAACATGTTGCAGAGAATAGGGTACCGAAAACCATGAATCAGACAAAAATTGAGCCTATTTTCGATACGAAATTATTTCATGGTAAAATCTTTTAACTCAATACTTCATTAGCGTATTTATCTACTCATCCGGGTGAAATTCTGAGGCGGACCTATTACGAGCGATATATCAGAACATATCGACACCTATCCTATTGTGATGAATGTGATGAATGTGAACCAACTATCTTACAATGGGGTCATATGGAGAATAAGTAACTACATACTATGAAACTACTTGATGGTAGAATTGTGCAATATTTCCTACAGCACTACTTTCTATTGCCTGATATATGACCATATGTTCGAAAACTTATTTTAAGCCAAGGTCAGTGATTCTGGTACCGAATTTAGTAAATTATTGGCATTTGACAACTGCCGGTCGCTACTAAATTGCGTATTATGAAATTACTTCATGGTAGAATTTTTTAACAGTCTAGACTTTATTAGCGTATTCAGATACGTATCTAACCATATGAGTGAAATTTTTGGACTTTAACCTATTGCAGACAGTATGGTACAGAAAACCGTGGATCTGTCAAAATTCTAGTCAATTTTTGTTATGGAAATGTGTACTTTGAAATTACTTTACAATAGAATTGTTTAAAATTCGGAATATAACTAGCATATTAAAACTTCTCTAAGTTTTTGTGAGTGAAATTATGTTTTCGATATGAACTTGTGTACTACGAAATTATTTCATGGTAGATATTTTTAAAACTCACTACTTCATAAGCGTAGGTCTATATCTATATACTAGGACACATTAAGTTATATATTGCCATAATTATGTTTTTAAAAAAAACCTGATTACAAGCCGAGAACAGAGATATAATAAATTATTGGCATTTGACAACTGTCGGTGGCTACTAAATTGTGTATTACGAAATTACTTCATGGTAGAAAACTTTTAAAGTCCATTAGCGTATTCATATCCCTATCTAACCACATGGGTGAAATTATTGAGCCAGGCCTATTGCAGACAGTATGGTATTGGAAACCGCAGACGCGCCAAAATTGGAACCAATTTACACGATGAAATTTCGTACTACGAAATTACTTCACGATAGAATTGTTTAAATTCACGAAATACTATACGTCTATGCGAGCTAAATCGTGGGGTCTAACTGCCCGAACATATTACAGACAGTAGGACCCCGAAAGCCACTAATCAGCCAACATTTGAGCCAATTTTCGCGTACTACGAAATTACTTCATCTAGAGTTTCTTTAGAGTCGGAATGTAACTAGCGTATTACGGCTCAAGTCAATGCAGGTGAAATTCTGGGGCTGAACATATTACCGACAATAGGGCTAGGTAAAATATGAATCACTCCAAAGCCAAGTCAGTATGAAATTGTGTACTACGACATTGCTTCACGGAAGAAATTCTTTAGCCTCAATACTTCACTAGCGTATTCATATACTATCTACGTTCCTACGGTTGACTTCTGTGTTTAACAATCCATTGAAATGTTATGGACAGCCGTTTTGACTGGAAATTTGGGACATTGGTCGTCTATCAATACTGCTACATAACTGCATTGGCCCTACATGGATGTGTTCCCGCTGATAGATTAATGGCAAAAGGTTAAGTGATAATCACTCATCCATTATTTTTAGCGACCTTTTTTTAATTTTCTCACTCAAAAATATTATTCTACATGTTTTTCTGTTGAAATTTACCACGCACATAGATCACATCTGGTAGAAGACGACCACGATGTTAACACATTTGCATCGACGTCCTCCAAGATGTCGCAAAGGAATATTTACCCGTATTTATTTATCTCGAATGTGACGAATATGAATCTGCAAGTTCAGCCGAGTGTCTTACACAATAACAAAATAAGTGAAAGATGAAACAGACACAGTACCTGGTGGTCGTCATCGTCGTCCTAATAATTCATTAACCATGTAATACCTAAATTTGATCAACAATATAAAAATATTTGCTTATTGAATGTCCATTTGCCAAGACAGGTCTGTTTTTGAATATTTACCACTGAATGACAATCTTCTCTTGGCATGCAAATTGACACTCCTCAAGATCACTGAAGAGGCCGGTTCTGACGGCGTCGTCATGAAAGGGGTAAAATACATATAGAAGGTGATAGGCCTGTATGCACAATAGTCGTCGTTGCAATACTTAATACAGATCTGTTACAGAAACAAGTAGGTGGGTGGGGTGCGGTGGGGTGGGTGGGTGGTGTCGGCTACCCGTCAAAGTATTTACAAAATATTCGTATAGTTGTCTTGTAAATGAGATATTGGAATTTCGGTGTTAAACATTTTAAAAGATTTTGTTATAAAAACACACAACTGTAAACCGTTGGAATTTGTCAATAAACTGACGGGTTACAGCTTACACAACCATGCCCGAGTAAGTGACGTCTTGGTGGCAGTTGCTTGAAACGACTTGAATAGGCCTAATGTTGGTCAGTCTGTTACTGAATAGGCCTACGGGTATTAATAGGCCCAAGTGGTATTAATTACCGTTGCTCAGTCAGAGGACGAGTATATTGTAATCGGGTCTCTGTGCGTCCGGGAGGGCGAGGGTCTAGGATATGTGATTGGTATTGTTAAAATATGTGGCCACTAAATACGGGTAGTCTCTTAATACAAGTGGTCCATGTTGGGTGGACCACACATTACCATGTGGTATTAACCATGCAATGCTCAAATTAGCTCATGACAATTTCAATAGAGAGATCCATTTCTAGCTATGCCACGCCTACTTCTTGCTAAGCTCCCCCTCATTCTGCATGTTGGAATCAATTTATATACTTTGAATCATGAATTCCCAGAATCCCAACTTCAAGTTAACTATACAGGTAAGCTGTAGAATATTTTGAAACTAATTTGACTGCGTGCTTTTGATGCAAATGGCCGCAACAGCGCCCTGTCAAATTAGTTTCAAATATTCAACACAATATTGATTAATTAGCAAACACATACAATTCGTAAACTTGACGGACTATTCAATATCCATGACGGAGCTTGATATATTATTCATAGCGCATTTTGATTGTGACGTCAGCTTGCATATGACGTAATTGATTATGACGTCATATAATTGATTAAATTGATTCAATTTATATACGTTGAATAATGAATCCCAATTTCAAGGTTACTTTACAAGTATGCTGTTCAATAACTTGACTGGGTGCTTTTGCTGCCTTTGGCTGCAACAATACCAAATCAAATTAGTTTCAAAATATTCAACACGATTTTGATTAAATAGTAAAGCTGCTGAATATTTTGCAACTTAATTGGGTGATGCTGCTGTCTATGGCAACAACATCGCCTACCCAGTCAAATTACGTTCAAAATATTCAACAGACTTGATTAAATAGTAAAGCCATGCAATGTGTATACTTGCTGGGCTATTCACTGTTACTGACGGAGCCAGATACGTCATTCATTACCAGTCGAAACTGAGCAGATAAGAGAACTCGCCATGAATCACGCACATCAACATAATTATGAAATATACAGCAATTTAAAAATAGAACCGTGGCTTCGTGTCGAGAATTCTTTTCTCGCTCTCGTATCGAAGAAGACCTGGCGAGACACAGCATTCGCGTTCTCGTGAGATCTAAGCTAACGTGAGCGAGATAGCCATCGTGACCACAATTTCCTGAGCAAAATTGTCCCGCCTATTGGCAATTCTAGATCCCAATACATTAATGCGTGGCCCGTCTACTCAATAACTTGTTAACGAGTACGTCCCTCTCCGTGGCGAGCTCTGGGCTGGCAGCCAGGGGACGTGCTTGCTAGCCTACGTCCGCCACAGACTATGTCAGCAAACCAGGGCCATCGTTCTGTGGGCGTCTGTGGTCAAAGGAACAATCTAATAACATGATCTCGCTGGAATATTCAACATCATACTTGTATGGGATTCTTAAAAGCATTTTTCTATAGGATGTTTTGAGATGCGGGTAAATGTACTGCGGTCTACGTGACTTATATACTGAAGTACACACGCTGTCTCTATGCTGAATATAACATCATATCACTATCACATCCATTGACTATGTGTCAATCCTGATTTAGTACATAGAATAAAATACCTCCGTTGCATTTGCTAGAAATTACCTTACAATGACAACCACCCAGCTCATTAACTCCAATAACAAACAGTCTAGGGTGGGGTGCGGGTGGTTTAATTTAAGAAATATAGTCACTGTTTTACAGATATGGTTGGCTATATTATTGGATTTTAGCATCTTATGATGGATTGATGAGAGGATGTCCTCGAGGGATCCATCTCTATGCCCCGCCCATTTATAGCTCAACTCTATGCCCCGCCCAGTTATAGCTCAACTCTATGCCCCGACCATTTATAGCTCAACTCTATGCACCGCCCATTTATAGCTAAACTCTGCACCAATTCTACGCGCGTTGGGCTCGATTTGAATGTTTGAAACTTTACCTGAATTCACAGAATCTAAATTTCGCGGTAATTATAGCCCCAATGGGAGGTGTTGAATATTTTGAAACCAATTTCACTGGGGCTGTTGCTGCCTATGCCAGCAACAGCTCCCAGCAAAATTAGTTTCAAAATATTCAACAGAATGTTTATTAAACTGTAAATCCATCACAGGTCAATTTGTACACTAGTGACGGACGTTTCAATTTTCGTGATAGAGATATAAGTCATTATGATTGTAACGTCAGCTATATAGCGACGTCATTGATTATGACGTCAGATACTTGAGCGACAGATCGGATCCCTCCTTTGGATAGGCCGGATCAAATAACGCATGCGTAGAAATAAGAATGACAATTTTGAACAAACATCGTATAATTATATTTCTGATAGAGCCTTTTCAAGTAGGCAATATATAATTAAAATGAATAAAAATAATTTACTGATTATGTATAATAATATATTTGGCTGAGTTACTTAGAACTGAACTCAAGTTGATGGATTGCTGGACGACGAATACCATTATCTAGATTATAGTTACGTCAGTCAAAAACTTGATATATGTACATGGATTATCGCTAAGCTTAGTAAAATATAAATGGTATGCTTATACATAGTCCCAGAGCGTGCTCTGCCCCAGAGCCGACCCTATGACAGATATTTGGATAAACTGACAGGCCAGGATAGGCCTATTCAAAATATATGTGATGGAGCCGGCTTTGGGTCAGAGCACACTCGACGTAGTTTGTATATAGACGGTGACAGATTGAATGTTACATGGACGACATCGGCAGTCTAGGGGGTCGCTGGCGGTTATTGTTCTCCTGTCAAAAATGATTGATGGGTATAGGTCAGGAGGTTAAGTGCAATTGTTGGAGAACAAGAGCATCCAGCCAGTCCCCTCCAGTCAAAGAAGATTGATATGTACACGAGGTCAAGTGCAATTCGATGTCATTCTAAATGAGCGGGTGGCTGCTATTGTTCATGCAGGTGGTCGCTCTAAATGTCCAGCTAGACGCTATTATTTAAATGACGTGTAAATTAGCATAGATTAATGTGTTTTTAAATAGGTAATGCCTGCATGTGTTCTTGCTGTGTTTAATGTATTAATTAAGTGGGCGGTGCAAACCCCTCGTGGTTGAAGGGTAGTAAAAAGTAGAATATTTTGAAAATAAGCGAAATTGTGGCTTCCTATGCCAAATTGTCGCATTGAACAGCGCTTTTTGAATATTTGTTTATGCGCATGATCGAGGGCACCTACATGAACAATAGCGAACAACGGTCACTTATGAACAATAGTGCACAGACGCACATTTAGAACAATAGCGTCCAGCAGTCACCTGCATGAACAAAATGTGTTCCCAGTCATTTAATTTTCAAAGAAAATCAGAGCGAAGTACAGCGCTACGCTGGTAATATATAGGTAAACTTATCGATGTTGTATGTATAATATTATATAGATAATAATGATGTATCTATCGTATTTAAGGAGATATATGTCTTTAAAGTGGCAGTCATTTAATTATTAAATTTTCAAAAAATATGAACAAAATGTGTTCCCAGTCATTTAATTTTCAAAAAATCAGAGCAAAGTACAGCATTACATGGGTAATATATAGGTAAACTTATCGATGTTGTATGTATAATATTATATAGATAATAATGATGTATCTATCGTATTTAAGGAGATATATGTCTTTAAAGTGGCAGTCATTTAATTATTAAATTTTCAAAAAATATGAACAAAATGTGTTCCCAGTCATTTAATTTTC
Organism: Chaetoderma sp. LZ-2023a; assembly: GCA_034401795.1. Classification (NCBI taxonomy): domain Eukaryota; kingdom Metazoa; phylum Mollusca; class Caudofoveata; order Chaetodermatida; family Chaetodermatidae; genus Chaetoderma; species Chaetoderma sp. LZ-2023a. Next base: position 125,025,353 of record CM067360.1, read on the forward strand.
AAAAAATCAGAGCAAAGTACAGCATTACATGGGTAATATATAGGTAAACTTATCGATGTTGTATGTATAATATTATATAGATAATAATCATGTATCTATCGTATTTAAGGAGATATATGTCTTTAAAGTGGCAGTCCTTTAATTATTAAATTTAAAAAAAAACGTTGTGCTATACAGGAAGCAACATGGGTATGTACATGCACGGACACACATGCATGCCAAAATTCATGCATACATGTGCAACCGTCTGCAGCCGCTGTTGTATAATAGTATATAGATAATAATCATGTATCGATCATATTTAAGGAGTGGTCTTTAAATTGGCAGCCATTTAATTATTAAATTTTCAAAAAATGTTTTGCTATACAGGCGGGTACACATTTATACACGCATCAACATGTGTATGTATCCATACACAGTAATTTTTTCCTAGTTTTATTACCCTTTTTTGGAAACCACGCTGCTGAACACTGTTGATTGTTTTTCATAAACTACGTCTTTCATATCGCAGACTATAAAATACATTAATTATACTGCATGAGAGCACATCAGCCACTTGCATGAACAATAGCGGACAGCCGGTCATTTAGAACAATAGCGTCCAGAACCCACTTATGAACAATAGCGTCCAGCCAACACTTATGAACATGTGTTAGCACTTGATTATTTGAGTGCACTCGCATACATAAAACACATTCTGGTAAACAAATGATGTGAGATTGATATTTGGGAAGATATTGATTGTCGTCCCTGGGAGTAAAGTTTTTTAAATTGATAATAATGCGTGAACCCGCTCACTGGCTATTGTTGTTGACCACTAAAGATTAATGCATTTTTAATTCACGGCATTCATGCGTTAACAGTAGTAAGTGCATTGTGGGGAGTTGGTTGGAGATCGTATGCCTTATCATTCACGACATTATATTTTAACAATTAAGAGCCACATTACGAGCATAGTAGCATAATCATAGATGGTCGTTTACTACAAGTCAAATATATATATATCCTTGTGTGCTACACAGCAGTGATACGTTATAACCATGTTTTTTACTATATAATTCAATCAAACCTGCCCTAAACGACCACCTCATGTTACACCATTACATGAGCTCTATAGATTTTCTTAACCCATAACCCCTTTAACCCTCGAGTTTCTTCATGTCCATTTGCAGACCAAGAGAAGACTAATTTTAAAATTTAACATTGGAATGGCTGGCTCTGCTGGCTATAAATTTGTCTTGACATTGCACCAACAAACACCCACCACTTACCACTGACACTACCACCACCACCACCACCATCATCATCATCACCACCAGCACACACCACCATCACCACACGAGCATCAACACCACAACCCACCACCTGCACCACAACCACCACTAGCACCACCAACAGAGCCACTACCACCACTACCACCAGTACCAACATACACCACCAACCACTAAGCAACACCACCACCACCACCACCACCACCACCACCACCACCACCACCACCACCACCACCACCACCACCATCACCACCACCACCATCACCGACACCACCACCACCACCACTACATCTTACACTAAACACCATGCATTAACCCCACCCCACCACCAACACCCACCTAACAACCCCAATCGAAGTTCTTCATATTCATATTTGCAGACCTATAGAAGACTATTTTTGAAATTTTATCATTGGAATTACTGACTCTGATGGCTATCCATTTCTCTAGACATTGCGGTCGGAATTTGTGAGAGCGTGGTGTGTGAAAAATGGCATCTCGTAATATTTCATGTTTATATGAGTGCCTTTATTTCAATTGTCTCTTAAGGGAGTTAGCATTCAGATCGTCAGACGTGACAAATCTGGTGCGGATAATGTCACTTGCATATTTGAATAATTCATTGCTCATGCCATCAGGTCCAGATGCACGCCCATTTGTTAGGGCTTTAAGTGCCTTCTCAACCTATGCTGTATTAATTGGTGTTAGTAATGGCCTGGGGTCTTATGAGAATGGGTGCAATGGCTCATCATTGTTGTCAGTGAACGGTTCCTTGAACCATTCTCAAATTGCCTCGGCTTTGCCCTGGTCAGTCCCGAGAGTGTCCTTCAGAGTTGTGTACAGTTAGTGGTGGTGTGTTGTCAGCGACTCTCAGGGCTCAGGCTGACCGAAACATTTTGCGGCAGTCATCTGTGGCAGTGATTTCATCTGCTAGGGCATCTGCTTGTTGGATAGCATGATCTATTAAGCGTTTGCTAATGTGGCGCAGAATGTTATTGTGTTCCTGGTGTAGTTTGGTGTGATCTTCACTTTGGCCACTTTGATAGATGTGCAGATGTAAGGTTTTCCGTTCTGCTGACCATTTTACTATGAGATGGTTGGCATACCTAGTTCTGTTGTTTTTTAGAACACCTATGGTACTAGTAGCTGATGATTCCATAGATATCAGTATTTTGGTTAGGGCTTCGTGTAGATTGGAGCTGATGTCGGTGCTAGCTATCTGCACCCCGAGGGCCTTTTTGTATGACATTTGAGTGCCA